>JAKLMY010000078.1:0-107757 GCA_022814645.1 Ganoderma meredithae | reverse complement strand
CGTGTACAGTAGCAGACCTTTATCGGAAAAGATCGACTGTCATCTTTTGGTCCCGATAAGGTCAGCAACGGAGACTATTCCTGCCTCCTCTGGCGCTCTTCCTCACGCATTCCAGTACGATGCCTAGGGCAAACAAGGACGTACTGACTAGCGGCAGGACGAGGGGCAAGCAGACCCAAGGATCGAACGTCAAGCCAGGCTCGGGGGCCACGCATGTCATGAACCTCCCGGTGGATGTCGCGGCGACGTCGCGCGCATCTTCCAGCTCGCGCGCGCGGGGGAGCTCGGGCTCGGGCTGCCTGAGGACTCCGCCCTCGGGGTCGACGTGGGTGACGAGGGCGGGGACGGCGCGGAGCGGGAGGCGGCCCTGCTCGACGTGCACGACGCGCTGTTCCGGTGCTCATCGTTCCCGTGCAGCGACTACACGCGCGCGGCGATGACGGTGGAGGGCCTGCTCGAGCACTGGCAGAAGGGGCACCCGTACGAGTGGAATGGGGCGCAGCGCATCGCATCTGGCTTGCGGATAGGGAGAAACGCGAGCGCGTCCCGGTACTGATCGAGGCTCTCGGGCTCCCAGAGGACACGGCGATTTCTGCGCTGGAGGACGCGGTTGCGGACCGGAAGGGGGAGCCCGACGTGTAGTTGAGGGAAGACGATCGAGCCTGCGAAGAACAGATACGAGGTTCCGGACCGACTGATGAGTGCTCGGAGGGTTTGCCGCCGCCAACAGAGGACGGGTTTTGACCATGGCGGACAGCTATGCCACTTGCTGCCTCCCCAAAGCCCTTCGTGAGCGCGAAGCTTTCGTATGGCACATACGCTGACCATATCTGCCTGGACCACTCAGTGATGGTCCAGACATGACTCAAACGACACCTTCCGTCAAGCATGTCATCACTTTTGAACTCGCTGTTGATCCAGAGTAGCCGATGCACGACAAGATCCAGCGGAGCTAGTAAGTGTCTTCGAGGGTTTAGAGTATACATCCATCCTTAATTGTAAAGCAAATACATCCTAAGTTGAAACAATTTAATACGCCTCCCCAGTTGTTGCGAAGAAAGCACCACTTACCGTGTAGATTATCTATACACAATACATTCGTCAACTCTCCGCGTCGTCTATATCAATTATCTCGTGCCTGGACGGCGTTCCGCTGCCTTCTACCGGCCCAGGATCGCCCGTCTCCTTGCCGTCTGGCAAAAGGTTCGTCTCTTTCGCCTTCACTGTGCCAGTTTTCTTCGGGCGCGCAGCCTCCGTGAGCCTCGTAAACGCCTCCTTGTTCGCTTTCTGTACGCCCTCAGTCGCATCTACTCTACGCCCCCAACGCTCACACGCAGCACCAGTCCGGCACGGCACGCACCTGGTACGCAACGACGTCGTCGACCGTCTCCTTCCTCATCCTCGTCCTCCCCTCCACTTCCTCCGCCCTGAGCTCCTGGCGGAGCTGGTCGAGCGTGCGCCGCTGCCTCGGGTCGCGGTCAATGTTGGCGTTGTAGAGCACGAGCCAGCGCGCGTGCCGCCGCGCGAGCGCGTTCTTGTCCCCGTGCGTGGGCAGGCCGCACTCGGCGAGCATCTCGGCGACGCGCTGCCGCGGGTGGATGTCGTACGCGACTTTGGGCAGATGGTCGAGGTTCTCGTCGGCGACGTCGACGTCGGGTGTGGCTCTGTTCACACGTGTGAAAGGAGACGTTGAACATGAGGGACGGGTAGTGACAGAGGAGACTCACCGCGACTTGCCCTTGCCCTTACTCTTGGTTTTGGTCTTGGGCTGATCCCGATCCTTGGCCTTCGCAGGGACGTTCGTTGCCTTGCTTCCGGGGAAGAGATGGGACCACTGTTGTTTCTGTTTACTCTTCGACGACTCTGCCCCAGCGTTGTTGCTCGTGGACGACGAGCCCTCACATAGGTATTTCTTGCAGCTGCTGTCTAGGTGCATGTTGATCTTGCTCGAGAGCACATCCTTCTCACATACTGGACACTCGACCAAGTCTGTATGCGTATCCTCCACGTGAGATGAGGGACATACGACCTTTTGCGGAGACGCATATACCTGGCAGGGAGCTGATGTCTGGGGTAGATGAGCCTGAAGGGACGGGGCTGGAGGGTATCGCGACTATTTCATCGTCAGAGCTGGGTGGAAGGGGAGATTCACGTCTTCTGCGCTTCTGCCCCACACGCTCAGAATAGTTGCTGTTCGAGCTTTGCCGTGAGAGTGGAGGGGGAATGGGCCGCGAATTGCGCTTCTCTTCTTCTAGGGCATACCGTAGGATGAGGTCTCTGCAGGAGCAGTTGGGGTGGGACGAAGGAAGAGGAGAGGGCCGAAGCTCACCTGGCTGCTTTCCACGCATGCACTGCGGTCTCTACTGCGACGACCCTGCGTAATTGTGATTCAGAAGCTTCCTTGCGACATGCTGGGCACTGAGCCTTGTCAGGTAAGGCGGAGCGTATGCACTGTAGGAGCGTGTAAGGTCTGAGCGAGACCACCGCGTCAAAGGTGGCACTCACGCACCGCTGAGCAGAAACAATGACCACATGGGAGAGAGACGGGGGCGTCGTAGAAGTCTCTGCATATGCCGCACCTGAGGGCGTCGTCAAAGGCGCGGAGACCAGGGGTGGTGGCGTCGTCGGGGAAGTCTGTAGAGTCTGTGATGTCTTGCGCAAGAAGTTTGTCGAGGATTGATGCCATCGCGGTCGTAGCTCAAGCGGAATGGTTGATAACCAAGCACACGTCCTCGTCGTCCACACTCTCGCGCTCGCGCTCGCCCGAGTTCAGAGTGACTGCCACAGACGCGTGACTCGATCCACGTGGGCAAGCGTGACTCCACGCGTCATTTGCTGACCCGCCTGGGGCCCTCTGTCCGTGTTCCCTCACCCAGCCTTTTCTCCGACCCTCGTGCGGCTCGTCACCACACTCACTCACGGCTTCCAGGGCACTCGGAAGTTGAATCAGCAAGGAACATTGATCAGAATCATTTCGAGGGCCGCTACTAAACACTTACCAAGCGTCGCCGGGAAACAACGTTCGCCAAGCACTTGGTGTATAGAACATACAGCTTTCTGATTTGTGCTCGCTTGCAATCGCAACATGTTGAACTCACCAGAGTTGCGAACTCGTTGCGCCAAGTCCGTACGTGCGAAGGCCCAACGCCCCGCCGACATGCTCGCAAGCTGCCCGGGGGTGCGGGGTGCATAAGTACTGCGTGTTTACTATTTCCCCCTTCGCGCGCCCATTCTTTTGTTAGCAGAGTCCAGCGATTGGCCTGCTCAATCCATATCCCGCCACGCGTGACACAGCGCGTAGCCATCTGGGCAGTATGGAGCTAGGGACGAGGAACACTGGTAAGTACTAGTAAAAACATAAGTAAGTGGCGTCAGCATCTTAAGTGATCGACCGATGATCCGGCCAGCCCAACCCGGTAGCATCTTGCCATCAGAGCGGCGGGGCGGGCGCTGAAGCGGATGGGAATCAATGTTTCGACTTCCCTCCTCCTTCTCCTCCGAAGCCTGTTCTCCGATCGCGGTCGCAACTCAGCGCAGCTCGTGTTCACCCCACAAACTAGCCCGATTCCGTGATGGTCGCGGGCCAAGTGATTCCCTAACTAACACGCCCTACGGCGGTCCCGGATGCACCTCATGTCCCCCGAACCCATACATATCTCCCGGCCGACGCGACACGACGCCTCCTGCTTGACACCCGACTCCCCCTTTTCACTATACCCATGGCGGCAGAGGCAATTCCCCTTGACCGGGCCTATCTCGTAGCTATTTGGCTCGAGACGCTGTTCTACGGTACGTCCTCTCGAGTTCTCTCCACTCCGAAGCCTATTAGGCTGACGAGCCCTCCCTATGGCGCGCAGGAATCAACCTCTGTCTGTTTGTATCCTACCTGTACATCACCCGCTTCCGCCGGACACCGCGCGAGATCTCCCCATTCATCTTCTGGGTAGCATGTCTCATGTTCGCCTTCTCCACCGCGCACGTCTCGCTGGGCTTCGCGCGCCTCATCTGGGGCTTCATCGACTTCCGCGACGAGCCTGGCGGGCCCGCGGCATTCTTCTCCGACGTCTCCCAGCCCCCAAACGTCGCCAAGGTCATCATCCATACAATCAACTCCATCTTTGGCGACAGTATCGTGGTGCGTACAATGTCTATCGCATACGTTTTCATGCGTGGCCAGTCCGAGCTGACTGGTGAGCCTCGATCACGACCGTTCACAGGTCTGGAGATGCTACCATGTGTGGACGGGAGAATGGAGGGTGTGCGTGCTGCCTGCGTTGCTAATCATCGGGTCTGCGAGTGAGTGCAGCTTTGATCCGTGCGGTCGCTCCGCTGCTCACAAGAATACGTGAAGTCTGTGGTTTTGGTCAAGCATACATCTTCGCTACAGCCAAAACTACGCATAGCGCGTTTGCTACGGTGCGTCTGCTGGATAAAACGACCAATGACGCCGACTGCGTTATAACGTGCGTACGTTTTCCAGACTCTTGCGCGATGGAACGGGTCCCTCTTTTCGCTATCCCTGATAACGAATGTGGTTGTTACGGGGTTAATCGCAGTCCGGCTATGGTATGTGCGCTTCTATGCAGAACTGCTTCCTTGCCCCTTCCAGAAGCCCATTATCGTTCCTTACTTACTGGCTTCTCTTCTGATTGCCATCAGGTACATCACCCGCGAGGCCGGGGGCGTGAAGGAATTCCGCTTCTTCCGCGCGTTCTTGCTCATCATCGAGTCCGCGATGATCTACTCGGCCGCGCTCCTCATCGAGATCATCCTCTACTTCTCCGGGAACAACGCGTTCTACATCGTCTACGACCCAATCGCACAGCTCGCAGTACGCCCCAAACACCTCATTCGCTGAGACTCCCTGACCGCATCATCGTAGGGCATCGTCCCGACAACCATCATCATCGTCGCCGCGCTCGGCCTCACATACCGCAAAGACAACTCAGCGCACCCAACGACGGACGCGTCCACGATCCGGTTCAGCCGCGCCAACACCCGCGCATCGCGCCCATGGGCGTCGACCACAACAGACACCGATGTCGACGACGCCGACCTCCCCATCCCGCTCGCCAAGACCAAGGGCGACGTCGAGGCGTGCTCCTCCGCTGTGCCCTGGCAGAAGGATGCGAGCTAGTCCTGCCAGCGCGTGCATGACTCTCGGAATACCGCGGCCTGGGGCCGGAGGGGACGATAGACAACGACGGTGACGATGCCGCCGCCGCCGCCGACGTTGATCGCGACATATACCCATGTACTCTACTACATACCACGACGCACCTAAAGTGTAGCCGGTGCCCTGCCCCAGCGGCGGGAGGCGCAGCCTAACATTACTTACCAGTGATGAGATTGGGGATCCCGATCATGTACCACACTGTTGTTGTACTTTGTCGCTGTAATACCATACAGACTACACCAGCATCTGATAGCTTGAACTCACCAAGTACTTCCTGACCCGATCACCGGCTCAAACGATCGCGTTTCTGTCCTAACGTTTCCACTTTCCACAAATACTTGCTATCGAAAATCCAACATGCACGATCATCCGCCCCGACTTGGCTCCCGACGAACCGGATCCAGAGTCGTGACGAACACATGATAATCTTGTGCTAACTTCGTGGCGCCTTCCCTGGCACAGCACACAAATGGGGTGACGATGGTCAATCAACATGATACCTACAGGCTCGATCAAGCCACTCGGTGTTTGCGGCGCGCGGCGGCACCGGGGAAGGGCATGTGCTGCCTCATGATAGTTGATACGAACATATACATAAGCACTGCAGCGTGCAACCGTCGCCGTATCATAGCAAGTATGTTGCGGAACTGAGCCCGACAAACTCCGAATCACTGCTGCTCCATGGTAAGTACTAGGCAAAACCATCCCCGCCGTTTCGAAGGTTTGGACTTGAGTAATGGAATTCGACACCGGCCCTACTGAGCGAACGTTCACGTCCTTTAGTCAAGACTCGCTACACAGGCCGGCCCTCCAACCGGGTCCTTGAGCTGCCCCTTGTATTTTTGACTGGCAAGGCATGCTCGGACGTGAGTGTCAGTGGCGCCGTCCGAGGCCCATCACTGGCGGCGCCGAGCAGGAAGAGGCAGGAAGATTTACTGTCAAAATCGGGTACCCGGTAAGTATGGCTAATTCTTAGGTTCGTATCAAACCCCTCCCACGTAAACGTGAGAGGGGTTTGTATGAAAGACCGACTTGATGAAGGATCATGGGGATTGGCGCATCATTCGATCTGATTGTATTGCGATAAACAATGATTATTGATCCTGCAATAAGAACACCGTGAAATGCGGCTTTATCCAGCACAACGCACCCCTTCGCGTCTGCTCATCAACCCCCGATTCCGACAACACCTGTAGCCAGCAGAGATATAAGAGTGAAAAGCGCCGAATCAAGAAAGCTGTGCTGTGGCATTCAATCAGTAGTAAAATGCATTCTAATGGATTAAAATGACTGATCTAATGGTCGGATAAGAAATTTCTATTGAATCGGCCACCCCCATGGTCCCTATAGAATGGTACAAGACCGTCCACGCGGAACGCGGATGGTCTTGGAATGAGACTAGGCTAATTCTTGATGACCCTTCGCACGAAGATGCGTGCCAGGCGGTGGCTGTGTTGGGTCTAGTGGCAGACTCGGAGTGATGCTCGATAAGGTCTGTGGTGGGAAGCCCAGAGAGCAGGTGACGTCGTTGCTCTACTGCACTGATCCCAGGGTATCGACTACAGCAGGTTGCACAAGTTTTGTTGACGAGACGACTGACAGTGTTGTCGTTTGCTTCAAGAATGCCACAATATTCAAAGTAGGTCGGCTAGTACCGACTCGCTTTGAAAGAAATCGCATTTTGCATAATGGGAGAGATACAGCATGTAAAGGAAATATTGTCTATCCAAGCGTCATCTCTTCTAATCCCTCTGGATACAGATACGGAGACGTACCGGCCTTACACCAAATATCAGAGGCTAACTGCAAGTGAACAGGTTGAAGTTGAAGTCGGGGGAGTTTCCAGGGACGCACACGCTACAACAGACCTGAAGCTAAGGCCCAGGCCAAGATGGCAGGCCTCCTCCATATATGAAAGGCTGTATAATCGGCGGTATTCCGGCAGATGCCATCCCGAAGTCCTGCCTTGGCTGCAGACCATGATGGCCAACAATGTAGCCCGCGACGTCGACCAATGGCATGTCGCCGTATGGCATAAAGCCCGCGTCCGGGTGCACGCCGCCGTACAGGGACTTCTGCGGTTGAGAGTCGAACGTAATATCGTGGCGGCCGTATACAGGCTGCATAGTTGTCCTGCAGAGTGCTCTCGGTCAGCCTCCTGGGTTCGCGCAACAGCGCTGGAAATGCAGCGGATGTCGGGACTTACGCGTCAACCCCAGTCGGACGCGAGACGTGCCTCAACTGAGCATACCGCGGAATTCATCGTGTCGAGACGCAGTAAAATGCACCTCAGCACCAGCACAGAGGTTGACAACAAATTCAAGGACCCCTAAGACGCACCATATTATATAGCAAAGCACCTTCGTGCGCGCCGACGTGCAATCCTGGGTCAGGCACCCCCTTGGCGCATCCACTGGCCATGCACCGGGCGAACCCCGAAAAGATGCGCTCCCGGACGGCAGAAAGCTTGCTGTCCTGCGGCAATCCGATCGCGTCGAGGAGGCCAGGCATCTTCGCATGCCAGGACGGGTCGGCGCGCGCGACAGCGATATCGTCCCACGTCCCGTGCATGGCGCTGTGGAGCGACTGGTGCTCCAGCACGCCGAAGAAGGACATGAGGACCGGCCTGCCCGCCGACTGGCTGAACTTGCATGGGGGGTGCTCGCAGACAAACAGCGACGACAGGCGTTCGAGGAGTGCCTTGTCCTGTTCGACATCCTCTCCTGTCTCGCCGTCATCCGCGACAGTGGGTCGATCCGGGGACTCCGAGTCTGCTCCGAGTCGGGCCTTGCCTTTGTCTTTGTGGTGGCTTCCGGCAGTCGACGGTACCGTCTCCTCTGTTTCTGCACTCGCGGCCTTTTCCCTCAAGAGCCTGACAAGTTTGCGGCGCACCCTGGCCATGGCATCTGCGACGTCCACGATGATCTCGGGCTCTATGGGCGCGAACTGTTCCCGTGACACCTGTTCGTTGACTTGGTCAGGGAGGAGCAGGTTCGCCATGACGGGCATCTCCATGATCTCGTCAAAGCTGGGAAAGACCATCCTCTCCCACACATCGAGATCGCGGCGACCATCCAGGAACCTCTGGTAATGCTCTCTGACGCCATAAAGCCGCACACTCCACGCCTGGTTGAAAGCCGCTGTCTCCCGGCGCCCTCGCTCAGCCCACAGAAGCTCTAGGAGCTTTGGGCGGATGTTTTTCCAGACTAGTCATAATGTATCGATCAGCAAAAACGCATCCTCGTTTGGATGGCGCACTCACTTCGGGTCGTCAAGGTGCGGGGTTGATCCAGCATTTTGTTGAATTCTTTGCTGCGAACAGGGAAGTCTTCGGGCTCAAATCCTAAATCTTGCAGCTTCTCCTCAATCCTGAGAGCACGAGTGTGTCAATGAAGAGCCGCCAATGAAGCTGTAGTAGACGTACGCGGCCCGGCGTTCACATTTCGCCTGGTTCAAATCTTCTCCTCTCGAAACCCGACTTTGATACTCCCATTCAAGTATTTGTCTTGAGAACTACTCAGGTAAGTGTCAGTATGCCTCTACAGCCCACCAATGCATGGGGGAGGGGGAGGTACTGACCATCAGCCTCGCGCGAGTGTCTATTCGATGTTGAATCAAGAACTGTTTCGAGGATGCTGTCGATGCCCCAGAGCACAACTTGCGGTACCCATCTACAATACTGTTAAACTTCGATTCATGATAGAACATGTGCTCGTGCTGAGTGATGGGGGGTACAATCATCATCCCAGCGGATGGCTTTGGTAGGAACGGCCTGTATAATTCATAAGGAGCGGGGGGAAGAAGGTTGAATGCGAGAGTCATGAAGTCGGCATCATTGTGAAGGCCAGAGTTGTACGCGAGCACGCCACCCTTCTTGACCCTGAACAACGCGTCCGTCAGCACAATAACATAGTCTGAAGGCTAACGACGCACCTCGCCGTCCAACAATTATTACACAGTCTCACAAAAGCTGCATAGTCGACGTTCATGGAGCGGGAAGCGCCGCAGCTCTTGCCGAAGAAGGTCCTCAGGGACAGCACGAAATAAGCTCTCAGCCACTCACCTGGCAGGCGCGTTCGAACAGCAAGGACGCATACTGGGGCTCGCTGAGACTGGCGGGGCACTCAGGAAGAGGGGGCACGACTTTCCTCCGCGACGCAATCCAGATATGCCGAGAGGTCCGGGACATGAGCATTTCCCTGAAGGCCAGGGAGGTTCGGGCGAGTCGCAGGATGTCGGGTGGTGGAAGGTGGGACAGGATCTGGTACGTTCGGGAGTCTGTGCGTCAATAAGCGGATCTATGTAGGGCAGGCAAAACATAATACTTCGAAAAACACGTCCATCGGGACGCCAAACAGTAGGGCGAGCTTGCCACCGCGACCGTGGCCGTTTCTATTACTTGTGGCGCTGCGTTGAACGGCGACATCCGTGATTGATTTGTTCAAAGCTTGTTCCTGCTTGCGAGAGATGCGTTGAGCACTTCTGGTTGGTAGATTGTTAGACATTGCATTTAGCCGGTCGCGCCGTTCGCACGGCGGAGGGTGGTTCGAATTGAGATTCAAGCGTTCAGCTGCGGTGCGAGTGACCGACTCGAACTCGGACCCGACAGACGCCGAGGGGTCTCAAACATTGACGCCCATGATATGACGTAATGACGCTTGTTTCCAGTCTGATTCCACCATTCTCATTGGACTCTGTCAGCTCTAAGTAACTGGGCCTCACTTCAGACTCACTTTGTCTGCTCTTCTGTTTTCTGTTTACTACATGCTGCCAGCATCGTTAAGCCACTCCTTGAGAGAGAGTCTTCGTGCAACTTCAAGATGACTCGGACGCCAGCCCCACGACACATGGCAATGTGGAGATATCACTCCCAGAGCCGCTGGCATTGGCAGTGAACACCGCCGAATAAAGATGCAAAACATCTCCTCCGAGACACACGTTCGCCATCTCTTACTTCCCTCCTCTTTCGTAATGGATCACCCTGAGGTCGACGCGGCGATTGCAGCCGCCGAAGACCAATCACTGTCACCACAGCAGGCAGCGCACGAGGTTGCGAAACAGTGCAAGCAGTTCATCGGACCGGCCTCGAGCCATGGAAGCTCCACTCAGGATGATGACGATGAAGCAGAAGACAAGGATTCGCGAATGGAGGCGTTCTTTTGGCCTCTTTGGAACGAAGTGCTACGGCTTGCACAGGAAGACGTGTCGATGCACGACCGCCTCGCGCAGATTATGGCCGCACTGAAGGCCAGGGGGTCTGAGGGTTGTGAAGGTTGGAAGCTGTGGGGTGCGGAGACCGACTGGTCAAAGCTCCCGGTGTTTGGTCTCGCCTCGCGGGAGGAGATGAACGGTGCGTCCCACGTCGCGCTGCTCCCCATTCCTCGTCCTGAACGGTGTACGTTCCTTCTTAGGTCCGCAGCCTTTTATTGAAGGTCAGGGCTTTCTCGACATTACCACTCCCAAAGCGCAGGCCCTTCTCGCTGGGGACGTACCGACCGATAACGAACCCGACACTCGGGAGCTGGTCAGGTGCCGCAAGGTATGGCTCAACACGAACATGTTCCTTGCACGTCTGTGGGCACTCGATGTCTGGGATGGGGCGTTCTTCGGTATCGCATCCATGCGCATGCATCTCGAACAACTCACGCTTTCCTCGACAAGCGGGCCAACCGCGACCGTCGGGAGCTGGAGAGACGGCTGTGCCGACCCGGATGAGCTGCAGATCGAGGTCGCGGCCTTGTGGCTCAGGATCGCGGGCGCGAGGATGTACGCGTGTAGGGAGATCATGGGGCCGAAGGGGAACCCGGATTGGAAGGCGAATAGGGGGTGTCCGGGAGGCAGTGGCGGGACGTGGGATGGCGTGGATGGATACCACCCCGATCGATGGAAGTATTGGAAGGGAATTCTGCAGGATGTCGCGAAAGGCAGCTGGAGGCGAAGCGTTATTGAGGCAGCTCAGGTGAGTGGCAAGACCAACGAGTCCGGACGAGTCCAGATGAAACCTAACCTCTCAACAGGCTACGGTTGAGGCGATGGAAAAGTACGAACGCGAGGCACCTTCCGAGTGAGCCTGCTCTGTTTTACGTCTATCAGATCATCGTTGGCACTGTTGGACAATTGTATCTTTCGATTACCGCAACACGGCGGCTTTTATCACGGCATCCTCTCAAACAGAAGGGAGACGAGAAGCTTGCACTGCGGCAGCCTCGAGGTGCACCTCTCGCGATCCGTCCCTGAGAAGGGCGCCCGTCAACTCAAAAAGCGCTACGTCCTGCATTAAGCTACCTTCTCATCTTACATCCTATGAGTCCTCAGACGAACACTCCTTCCCTCTTGAGTCCCGTGGAAAGAGCCCTAAGGGACTCGTTACATCCTCCGGAATGTCGTGATGTCCGTCTCTATGCCTTCTCCCGAAAGACGATCTTTCCCGACGGCTCCGTCGAGATCGACCATCCCTTGCCTATCTTCGCCGTTGGCTCGATTCTCAAGAACACAGAGCATTTCTCGAAACGTAAGCGACTCTCCTCTTCTTTGACTACCTTGTTGGCGCATAACGATACCGCAGCACTGACGTTCCCTACAGTTTTGACCTCCGGTTTCTCGGAGGCCAGCACCGATGGCCAGAACACGATCCGACAACGCGCTCATGAATCGGAGTACGACTACCCTTCTGACAGTGATCTGGACGAGTTCGAAGAGCTCGAGGAGGCGCGAACGCCCGTCGCAAGCTCCTCGTCCGTCAAGGGCAAGTTCAGAGAGGAGACAGAGACGGGGCCGAACGCTCTGGAGAGTTACTCTACCGTCAAGGACGAGAAGGGCGAGAACTTTCACCAAGTTCTCATACCGTGCATCGCATATCGAACGTACGTCTCGTGCAGGCTCACTGTTCTTACCTTGCATAAGAATGTTGAGTTTTGTACTATTTAGGCTTATGGCTTGCGTGTTCTACCTATACACCGAGAAGCTCAATTTTCTTCCGCTCCGTTCGAAGGGTCCGACGGACAGGCAATTCGCGCTGTTGACGACATCCGATACCTTTGCTCCTCCCTGCTCTCCCAAGTCCATTTATCGTTTGGCGGAAGCGGTATGCTCTCCCGCGTCGTTCGGGTCCAATAAGTACTCACTTTCTGACCACGAACGACTGCAGTATGGTATCACGAAGCTACAAGACCTCGCATATGACGAGATCATCTCCCAGCTCAACCCACAAAACATCGTCCCGGAGGCGTTTTCGAGCTTCTTCGCAAGGTAGGTATCAACTTGACTTCCGAGCGCCGAGCGTTCTGATACGTTTGCACACAAAGGTACGACCGATTGCGCGAGCATGCGGTGTCCTACCTGTCCCAGAACTATGACAACCCCGCGATCCAAGATGCGCTCCCCGAATTCGTCGACCGGTTCGCCCGGGGCGACCTCCCGCACGCCGGAGGCGTGTTGCGGTCGCTGCTCGGTCTCCGCATTGCGCTTTCCCCTTCATTCCTTTTCCCCATGGAAGAAGAGCGGGTAGAGAAGGATTTTTAGGGTATGTGGATGTTTTCGAGCCTGAGCAATAATTGGACAGGTGAGCTGAAACAACACCTCGTTGATGGGGAAACATAGCATAAGTACTCACTAGTATGAAACGCGATGCCAGCAAAGAGGAGGAGTTCATTTGCTTACTACCATCGTCGATGCCAGTGTTCGATGTTCGTGTCCCATAGACCGTGTATATTTCCGGGTTTTTCGTCTATCTGTTGTAGTCGGGCGCTCTAGGGCTACCGCAGCACATACTACCTCACGTAACCGCCACAACATGCCTTGCATCGTGTATGCCTCGAGGTCCCAACTTCTCTTCTCTTTGTCCGCTATATAGCATGTCTGACGAAACAGTTGGCCCTTCTCCGTCGATTCACATCCCCCTTCGCATCGCATGGGACCTACGCGTCCTAATCTCACGTCCCCGCTGACTGCGGTAGAGAGGTCCCTCAGAGATTCGTTGCACGCATCGGAGTTTCGAGACGTGTATCTTTATGCGTTTTCCCGCAGGACCGTTCTTCCTGATGGCACTATGAGGATCAACCATCCTCTCCCAGTCGTCGCCGTCAGCTCGATCCTCAAAAACACGGAATCGTTTTCGAAGCGTGAGTTCGTTCTCATGCGTCACTGAACTTGTGTGGTTGAGTAATGTTACCTTCAGTTTTAGAAGATCCTGGTGCGGTACAGCAGCAAGCCTCTTCGTCAGAATACGACTACGAATCCGACAGCGATCTCGATGAGTTCGAAGAACTTCAGGACCCCGACCTTGAACCCTCTCCTATCGGTCTAGAACCGACACCCGCTGAAGGATCGTCCCCCGAAGGCGATACCAAGAATCGGACCGAGGATTCAGCAAACGATCAAGCTGCAGCGACGGGTTCGCCTGTCGCTGCGGCTCAGAGGTACCTTCAGGTCCCTGTACCTAACATCGCATATCGAACGTGAGCACACTTCTGTATCAGGCCGGCGTTGAGTACCTGCTGACCGTAACCACGATAGGCTGCACGCATGTGTATTCTATCTATACACCGGAAAGATCAACTTCCTACCGCTTACCTCGAGTGGATCACAAGGAAGACAAATGGCGTTGCTCACGTCTTCCGACGACTTGGCTCCCCCTTGCTCCCCGAAATCAATGTATCGGCTTGCCGATTTGGTACGTTATAATCACAGCGTCGTTTTTTCTATTGTCTTACTGAAACCGACCCAGTACGGTCTGACCGAGTTGCAGGACCTTGCGTACAGCGAAGTCGTCGCGCAACTGAAGCCGGAAAACATTCTCGAGGAAGCGTTCTCGAGTTTCATCGTGAGGTATGTCATAGATCGTTTTAGCAGCCTCCAGTCCTAACGGAGAGGCTTTACTATCTGGACGCAGGTACGACCGCCTCCGCGAGCATGCCATCTCCTACCTCTGCCAGAACTACTCTACACCCGCCGTCCAACAATCCCTCCCCGACATCATCCAGAGAATCGCATTGGGCGAGATGCCACACGCCAGCGGAGTACTCCGCTCTCTACTCGGCTTGCCTGCAGTCATTTCGCCACGAGCATGGGGCCGAGTCCCACACTCGAGGGCCGTCAAACCTACTCATTTTCTAGGCAACAAGCCTATGCTGCCTCCCTTGTCAGCGAACGACCTGCAGACCCAGTCGATCCCCAAACTGGGGGAGGCGTCTCAGCCAGGCGGAACCCCCGCTGCCTCTCGTGATGTCGCGGTGGGGCCCGTTCCTCTGCCGAGCGACTCCGCTCTCACAGCGGCCTCTGGTCCCTCATCTTCCGTCACCTCCGGTGCGGCCCCTCCCGGACTTGTCAATGGGGAAACGCTGCTGGTTACACCGGGGATCGGATCCGCTGAAAACACAGCAAGGGTGGGAACAGAGGGAGGCGATGGGTCCACCGTACCAGCTGCAGCCCGAGAACCCTACGGAATCGCTCAACTGACTGTAACACATGGTCAAAACGGTTCAATTCCGCCAAGATTGAAGAAAAAGAAGAAAGGGCCGATTCGGGAAAGATCCAAAGCCCAACCATCGGCACGGGCCGATCAGGCAGCGTCCACATCCGCGGATCCTTCCACCCCCATTTCAGACACGCCGAGATCCCCGCAGTTCAGCCAGGGCTCGCTCGGCTTGGTACTGAGTGCCCTGGTACAAGAACAAGGGTGGGTTAGTGCGGCCGCAAGAACAAGGGGTAGCGCAGATTAATCGAGCGAACACGAACTCGGACTTCAGCATGTAAGGGCCTCCACTACTGCAATCATTTCATATAATCGCGGATTGCGACCAGAGAGTGTATTAGCAAATGACTCCCCGCGCGTGTATTCTTACAACCTATCCTCCGCCAGTATATCGACCACATCTTGTTCCTGAAGTCAGGCTTGTACACAGTTACACATCTCAATTCTCGTGCGCTTTTCTCCACACCCGCCCGGGCAAGCCCAGCAGCCCGCCCCGCCGACACGCCTCCTCGAGCACCTCCGTGTTCAAGTCCACGCCGACCGCCCCCGTAATGTCCACCGCAACACCGCGCTCCTTGGTCGGGTCGAACGTCACCCCGATCTCGACGAGCCCCGAGATCGGCGGCCGCTCCGGCGCGGTCATCGTGATGCGCGCGTGGCCGCGCCCGAGCGAGAACGTGTCCATGTCGACGTCCGCGTCCGCGAAGGGCGGGACGGGAGTGGGGATGTGCACGTTGACGGGAATGCTGCGTGGCTTCACCGATCCTACCAGCCGGCGGACACGATGAGCATGAGCAAAGACACGCGAATGGGACCTCCGGTAGATAGCAATAGCGTACCTTTGAGTACGGCTTGCAGGTCATCGTCAGTAGCCGTCGTGTCCTCGGGAGCGTCCGGCACTTGCGCAGGCATGCCGAGTCCTTCTGGTACCCATTGGCAGCTCGTTAGGATCTCGTTTAGCCAACACTGCTCCCGTACGATCTACACCGCGATACATCAGTCGGGCATGAGGTGAGGTGTGACTTTGAACACGTCTGCTATACCTCCAGGATGTTCCAAACCTCCTTCAGAGTTCGGACAGGGATCGTCTCCAAAACGAACCCAGGTTCGTCTGGGGTGCTCAGCCTTAGCTGAAGTGGCGGATGGACCGACGTCGGCGAGATCTATATATGGCATTGGGTAACTGAATACTGTGACATCGGCTTGCAATTGACCACTTACGTAGAGCGAAGTGTACCTCTCAGGCGAGATAGGAACCTGCGAATTGAACTGCCCAACGGATCAGCTCCCTTCTCTTCCCCCGGGCCCAAGCGCGCGCTCGTACTCACCAGGAAGTCGACCCAACTGCCCGTCCCGAACGTCATCATCGGCACGTCGCCCATCTGGTCCATCCCGCCAAACGGGTTCACGACGAGCTCGATCTCGCGCATGCGCGCCTGGCTCACTACGACGCCCGGGTACTTCCCGCCTCCCGTGAAGTCGAGCACCCAGCTGAACTGCTGCTGCCCGGGCACTTCGCGCGCCGCGGGGAACACGACCTCGAGCCGGTCCGCGTCCTCGACGAGCGTCGTGGCTGCGCGCGCGTCCAGCGCGGGCATCGACATCGAGTCCGCGTGGTACGCTGGTGGGGGGTGGGGGGAGAGCACGAGCGTGGCGACCGTCAAGCCTAAAGGGCGCGGGTGCGCTGTGAGCGCGGCGCGGAGGTGGGGGAAGGGGATGTCGAGGGCGGCGAGATGGCTAGGGGGCGGGGCGGTAGGCTGGGAGGTGCGGAGGAGTTTGAGGTAGGCGAGGGGCGAGATGTATGTGAGGAAGGATATTGATGGCGATGTGAGGTATGGGAGCGGGAGCGCGTGTCCCCGCAGCAGGAAGACATCGAGGGGTGCTGTGGCGGACCCTCTCTCCAACCTGATCGACGTCAGTTGGGTATTCAGCAAGGGCGCTTGGGGGCTCTGTACCTTTGGATAGCTGCTGCCTCCCTGCTCGCGAGCTTCTCGACCTCAAGAGACACCTTGTCGATGAAGGAGAACCACCGCAGGCCGCCGTCGCCTTCGCTGAGAGCCAAGTGGTCCAGCTTCATGAGGTAGGACAGATGGTCGGATAGCAAATTTCCTACTCGCGCTGCCTCGACACTGTCGCGGTCTGCATCTTCCTTCTGGACTTCACCGAGAAAAGCGCGTATAGCGTGCGCAAGAAAACCGTCCAGGGATACTGAATTGCCCGATGAAGATTCGGCGGTGCTGTTCGGTATGGCGTATGCTGTCTTTAGGGTGGCCACATCGATGGTTGGTTTCGCGGGATCGGTTCGGTCGATGGCGAAGTCGATGTCGACCACGAGAACCTTGCCACCGAGAACAACAGAGGTCCTTCCATTTTGCTCTGGATCGTTGAAAGTCTCCATCCCGACGGACGTTCCCCACTCAAGGAGTCGTTTGAGGAACCACGGGATGAGGAGGGATCTTTCCAGTGGGATGTCTTCTCCGAACATAATATCGACACGTTTTCGAAGGGAGTTGACGACATGACGGACGTTTTGTTCTGACTGTCTCGTTTACGCCAGGGTCAGCAATGTACGCCAATATCATGCTTCTCCCCACTCCAACTCACCTGTTGGACCGAGGATGCTATGGCTGCCTGCTGTCGGTACAGGGACAATAGTTTTGGGTTGTTCAGTGGCAACGACAGATGCGCATTTAGCGATAGAGCCGCCTGATTGGTAGCATCCACCAGTCGCCTCAATGTCGACACGGTGTCCTCCGGAGAGGAAGCAAAAGGATGGAGCCCACTAGATGTCAGGACGTCTGGAGACGCAAACTGCTGAAGGACGGAGAGAATTGTGGGTGGCAGGACATCCTTGACCTCTGGGGGAGGTGCCGCCATTATATCTCCAAATATTACAACCTTCCAGGGTAAAAGTGAGGGGGCTTTCTTATTACGCCAGCTGAAGTCTCAGTCGGGACGCAAACCTAGGACTGGGACTTAGAACAGTCTTGCCGCCGGATTCGACAAAGGAGAGGAATGTGACCTATAATGGATAAGTGTCGGTCTTTTCAGTATTCATTGAAATGATGAACCTCTCTACTGCGGTGTTGGTGGTATAACTGAAGACCCAACGCCTTCAGGCTTGAAGTTCTTGGTTGGAATCAAGGTGCAGAGCTGTCCATTTTGGCAACTCTGGCTGATTGGATTAGCTGGGGATGGGCGTCTACCCATTATCTGGAAGCCGCGCCAAGCTTGTGCGCAGGCTGGCGTGGCCTGAATTCAATCAACCCTTGTTCTCTTACACCTTCGCAATCCCTTGCTCTCTGCTGTCCATTTCGGATTCAATACGCGCAAGAACTCGAGCAGTTTGGCGGCCCTAAGACCGGAGCGGTCGTGACCAGCTGGTTGTACATGCGGCCGCTCACCTCGTGACCGAATGCCCATCAGTACCCATCTGCATCGTTACGTTGGGTATTCCAAGCAGGTCAGGCCGACTCCCAATCAACCTTGACGAAGACCTTTGACGCGACCTTGTGGGAGAATTGGATGCGCTCTGTCTTAGTTCAGGTTGGATGTGCCGATGCGAGGCCCTCGGACAAATTTCCAAAGGTGTCGTTCTCCGTGGACTTCAGCGGCTCTATACATACAGCATATTCTGCCGACGGTTGCTCCGCGCTGCTTCAAGTCACAAGTTGCAGGCATCTGGCATCACGGGTTGGTTCCAACTTCTCCCACTGCCAGGGCTTTTTTCGCCATGGCCAGACCACCACAGCTTCACTGTCGCGAACGCAGCAGGGCCTGACGCCCTAGGCCCCGGCGGAGCCATATTTAAGCCAGAGGACGCCCTTGCACACGATCCGCTTCAAGCCGACCCGCCGTCCCCCGACCCACTCCCTCGAGCTCGACCTTGAGGTCTTGAGGCTGACAAGCCGTACGTGCTCTTGCTTCCTCACGCCATGCTTGCGCTTTCTTTGGCCTCTCTCGCACTCTCGATTGTCCACACCGCCGCTCTGCCGGGCTTCGCAGACCCACCAGCAGAGCTTTTCTCACCTCTCGTCGCCCAGAAGGTCCTCAAGACCGCACAGGCGTTCCCAAGTCCTGCCCAGTACCCACAGTACACCGATCGTACCGTAGGAGACTGGGAATGGTTCTCTCCAGATACGTGGACTTCTGGCTTCTTCCCCTCCACCCTCTACGCCATGTACGAGCGCACGAAGCTATGCAGCTCTGGCGCTGGTGATGCTGCTCAGTGGCTCGATCTGGCCCGCACCTGGGCAACCGGGGAGATTCCGCTTGAGATCAAAACCAGTGTTGGGCACGATGTCGGCTTCCTCAGTTACCCGTTCATGGACGAGCTTGTGGTGTGAGTACTGCACTTACTGCGAATCAAAGGTGCTCAGACGTCTCGCCCACAGGAGTCCAGAGAACGAAACGGCCATCGAAGCCGTGAACGCGTTCGCGACCGCTCTGGCCGCACGTTTCAA
Organism: Ganoderma meredithae; assembly: GCA_022814645.1. Lineage (NCBI taxonomy): Eukaryota > Fungi > Basidiomycota > Agaricomycetes > Polyporales > Polyporaceae > Ganoderma > Ganoderma meredithae. The sequence goes on along the minus strand of JAKLMY010000078.1, from coordinate 88,646 downwards.
CCCGACGGTGGGGTGCACACGGAGTTGGGACACCGCAGACCCAACAGACTTCCAGGTAGGTCGCGAGAGCAGCCCAAATGCGTGCCCTTTCAAAAAGGTCTCATCCGGCCGATATGCGTACAGGTGATCATCGACAACATGATGAACCTCGAGGTACGGATCTTGTCCGTGGGAGGCGCCGCGTTTAATCTGACATAACCTCCGATGGGACAGGTTCTATTCGCGTCCGAGAAGCTCACGGGGAACCACACACTGCGAGACATCGCCATCTCGCATGCTGACAAGACAATGGCAAACCATGTCCGCCCCGATGGTTCGCGCAGACTTCGCTTTCACGTTTTGTATCGGGTTCTCACGCGGCATATAGGCGGCACATTCCACGTTGTCGACTATAACTCCACGACTGGCGCCGTCATTTCTCGTCACACGGCACAGGGCTATGCGGATAACAGGTAGGATATTGACCTTTCTCTGGCTCGTTGGTAATAGGAGCTTACACCACGAGTTTTAAAGTACATGGAGCCGAGGCGAAGCGTGGGCCCTCTACGGCTTCGCGAACAGTACGTTTAGACATTATTTCGCCTAAAGCTCGGACGTAAGCTAACACATAGTCCTCAGTGTTCAGGCATACCAGAAAGGCCGACTATATCCAGACGGCCCGCCATGTAGCGTCGTACTTCCTCTCGAACACCCCAGATGACGGTGTCATCCCATGGTAGTGCTCCAAAGCGCCACTGGATGAGGATACAAGCTGACACATCATCCTCGTTCTCCCAGGGACTTCAACGCGCCCCTCGTCCCCTCACCACGACCTGCTGACTCGTCCGCTGCCATGATCGCTGCGAACGGTCTCTTCCTTCTCGCAGACCAGGAGTTTTCGCTCCTCAATATCTCGGGGTCGAGGTACTACACCAACGCAGCCATCAAGGTCATCAGCGATAACACCAACCTGGCATGGGCGCCTTCATGGCAGAGCTTGCTCGCAAACGGTACCGTCAACAACCCGGAACACAATAACCTGACGGGTATCGTCTACGGTGGGTGCTCTATTCTCCGCTTCGCCAACTGAGGGCCAGAAAGGTGACGGCTTCCCACTCTGTCAACGCAGGCGATTACTTCTTCATCAAGGCTGGGAACGAGCTTGTGGGCCGTGGCATCTCGCAATGCTAGCATAACTTAACGTCCTGGCCTGTACACAGAGATTTCCTCCACCACTGTACCATGTTCTGCTGTCGATCCAGGCATATATTCCCCATGAATCCAAAAAAAATCTATCTAAGCATCTAGGGTTCGATGGGACAATGAGTCTCACACCGGGACCTCCCACCACGGTACCCCCGCCTAGGTTGTGCGAGAAGTTAGCCCGGGCGAATGCCTGCGAGAACGGAGCGCCTACCTCTCCTACGCGGAACTCCAACATCCCCTTGGTGTTAGCGAACCGCCGCGCGAGCTTCTCCGTCGGGTACACGCTCCCGGGCGCGAACTCTATCGCGACCGCCCGGAGCCTCCGGAGGCGGACGAGGACTTCGTCAACGAACTCCCAGTTGAACGCCGCGAGCGCCGGGTGAGACTCGGCGGGCACCGTGAGGTGGAACGTGACCCGTTCGAGGGCGGGAGGCAGGGCGGGGTCCATGAGGATCTCGAGGATGCTCTCGTGCGCGCGGCGGACGGCGTCGGGGATCTGGTCCGCGGCGAAGTCGGCCGTGTCGAGGGAGAAGAGGAGCGAGCGCAGGTGCGTGCAGGACGCGAGGCGCAGCTCGTGCCAGTGGCCTTGGAGATCTGCGGCGTCGTACGTGGTTCAGTATCGTGGCTCCGTTTAAGTCTAAGAAAGAGGAAACGCTAGGGGTTATATGGGGGCAGAGAAGTGAGGTACTGACTGTCTTCGGGATTGGCGACCATGAGCTGCATCGGGTTGATGCGGAGCGCGCGGACGGTCGGCGCGTTGAGCTCGACGAACGCCCCGATGCCCTTGAGCTGCGTCCATTCGCGGCCCCAGTGCGGCCAGATGTTGAGGCACTCGGACGGGTGTGGCACGTCGCCTGAGCCCGAGGAAGGGATGGCGTGCTTGAAGTGGTGGGAGAGGCACGACGCCCACCAGTCGACCATGCCGCGGAGGACGATGGAGCGGATGTTGACGGGATGGTTGTGCGGTATGCGTTCGACGGACCGGTGGAGGGTGTTCCCGTAGTGCTCAAGGTCGAGGACGAGCGTGCGGATGGAGGCGAAGAGGGTGATGAAGTTGACGGTACCATTGGCCTTGTCGCCGTCGTCGATGCAGGAGTTGATCTCTAGGTAGTCTAGGGTCGGACGGACGTCGTCGTCGCAGACGAAGTGGGACATGGCGAAGTCTAGGGTGATGAATCGGACGTTGACGAAGGACAGCCTGCGGAGGCGCGGGAGCCGGGAGAACATGGGGTAGAACGCGATGGTCAGGACCATTGGGCTGTAGGGGTTGCGGAGCCGTATCCACGGAGTAAACCTGTCGCTGCCGACGATGCGCAGCGTGGTGACATTGTGGCCGAGTTCTGTCTCGGATAAAATGAGAGTGTGGATGAATTTGCGCACGGGCTCGTCGGTGCGGTGCGGCACTTTGATTGTGGTGTCGCGGAAGAGGTGTGCGCGAGTTGGACCGAGCCATGCTCTGCACACGAGGGAGCATGCAAAGAGGGCCGTCTTGTCCTTCTGACACTGGTCGAGAACGAGGAGTTGGACGTCGTAAGGCACATGTGGTGACGTTGCAGTGCTGAAGTCCACAAATAAGAGCCTGCTTTGAATGTATGGAGAAGCGAAGAAGCATTTACCTGAGAGGCGAAGAATTGCTGATAAAGTTGGCGAGGACAGAGTCCTCGAACGTTCCCCGCACGATGCTTATCTCCATTGCCAAGGCAGCCTGAGAGGCGAGGAGACGGGGTATGTGTATTAGCATGGATGGTTATACGTGATCATGGAGATATTTACCTACAGAAACGCTCACAAACCAATGCGAGAGATGACTTATGAGCACTGCTGTCGAGAAGACTGGCAGAGGTCGTCTGCAGCCGGGTGGATAAGGCGTAGCAACAGGCTGAGGTCATCCGAGTCGCCTATGTCCGACACGGAGACGGCAACCACCGGGCCGAGGCGACAATTCATGACTGCTTTCGGCGACACCTCCTTGTTCGGCACTGCCACAGCGTGAAGCACTCCCAGCAACGTGCTAAATATGGTTGGCCTCGCTCCCCCAACCCCCTGCAGAGGCCCTCCCCTCCAGCTCCTGCATACCCTTGCTCTTTGGTCTGCACAGGATGAAGCTTACCGTCTTCAATGGAACCGACAAGCACTTGTCCTTCTCTCAATCCGCGCACAAGTCCAGCTCAAAGGCCGCGGTAGTGTCGGATGCCTCGGCGCTGCTCCGAGAGTCCGACCTGGCGATTCCCCCACACGCCTCGTCGACCACCACGGTCTCAAAGAAGTCCTTGACCATTGCGATAACAGCTCTAGAGGCGGCGGAGGGGAAGACAGACTCGCCAGCTGTCACCACTCGCAGTGATCATCACGCCACACACAACTTGCCTGTGAAACTGGGGGCGAGGTGGAAGTCTGTCCAGGTCTCTTCAGACTCTCCATGGCGCATATATAGGAGTAAGGTACACACTGGTGGCCAATTCATGGCACAGGGAGACAACTTTCACTCGGCTCTCTTTTGTCTAGATTTCAAAGAGGCACTACAAGCTCGCTGTCTTGCCGCAACGAAATCTCTCCACTTTCCTCTCGGGAATGCCGGATTCACTCCCGCTTTCCTCCCTCGTCCTCCCAGGTACGGATTTATCGTCTGTGTGGTAGCACTCCCTGACCCGTATCAATATTTCCAAAGGCACCCATGACACGTACGTCCTGTACGACCATGCTCTGACCAGACAAGTCAACCGACTTCATTTCTGGCAGGATGGCCTTTTACGGCTGGCCCTTCACCCAATGCCAGTCCACTTCAACCACACTAGACATACAGTTATCATCCGGCATCCGCGTGATCGACATCCGCCTCGCCGTCATCAACGGCGCCCTCATCGCCTACCACGGCATTTGGCCCGAGCGCACGCCGTTCCAGCAGATGCTCAGCAGCATCAACGCCTTCCTCACCTCCCCAGAGACCAGCCGCGAGACCGTCGTGATGTCCATCAAGCAGGAGGACTACAACACGACTCCGCTCCCGGTCTTCTCGCAGGCGGTCCACGACGAGATCATGAACGGCCCGGGTGGGTTCGCGATGTGGTTCCTCGAGAACCGCATCCCCGTGCTCGGCGAGGTGCGCGGGAAGGTCGTCATGCTCAGCCGATTCGGCGGCGACGGCAGCGGCTGGACAAACGGGCTTGAGGGGCTCGGCATACACCCCACCGCCTGGCCGGACAGCGACAAGGCCGGCTTCTCGTGGACGCTCAAGGGCACGCTCGTGCGCACCCAGGATTGGTATGCCTGAATGACCGACTCTACTCTTCGTCCGTTGCGAATGCAGCTAATGGGGACCGTGCGCTCGCAGGTACGACATCCCGTCCTTCCTGTCGATACCTGAGAAGATGGAGCTCTCGAGCCAGAACCTGGTCCTCCCCTCCGGAGCGCAGTCCCAGCCCATCCTGAACTTCTCGTTCTTCTCCGCGGTAAACATCCCGCTCGCGCCCCCGACCGTTGTCGCGCGGGGCTTCGGCTGGCCACAGTGGAAGCTGGGCGTCGAGGGCGTCAACTCGCGGCTAGGAAGCTGGCTCCTCGACAACCTCCCTGGCAGCGCTAGTGGGACTCCCGCGCAGACCACGCCTACCGGGGCAACTGAGAAGGACGCTGGGTCAGGTGTGGACGGCGCCTCGAACATAGACGACGTCAGGATCCGCGGCTGGGCGATGATGGATTTCTATGCAGACCCTGGCAACTCCGTCGTACCGCTCCTCGTCGAGTGGAACTTCCAAGGCCGGATAAGCGGTGAGGAAGGGTGGCCGTAGATGTGTCAGGGTGTCTTCTATACAATATGCAGATCTCTGTCTGTGCCTCCGGCTTAATGGGGTTTCTCTCTCCCGTACATAGTGCGTGTACATATACCGTTGGACCATACCCAATCCCGTTTCTTGGACTATTAACGCACGTTAGGCCGCGCTGAGCGTGTCTTCCTCCGTCTTACCGTCCTTGCGCAAGTGCCAGTTGTAGAAGTGGCTGGATGCGATGTTCTCCCATGTGTCCAGCGCCTCGACGGCGGCTTTGCCCCAGTCGAAGTTCTCATGCTCCGCGTGGTCGTCGGGGCCTTCGACGAAACGAAGAAGCTGCTCGTTGTTCTCGAGGATGAAACCGCTCTTGATACCGTTCCGCACGAGTTCGCGGAGCGGACTCCAGTACCCGTGGACGTTCAGAACGATGACCGCTGTGAAAACGAAGGCGGAGATAGTTAGCCTGGACAAAGAACGTATACGCCGCGGTTCGATGTCGACATACGCTTCCTGTGGATGCCGATCTGGGACCAGCAGACCACTTCGAGGACCTGCAAACAAGCGTCAGCCAGCCATAAAAAGAAAGCCGCCCTCCCCTGGTATTTAAAACACACCTCTTCAAAGGTGCCGTACCCTCCAGGAAGGCCGACGAACGCGCAAGAGCGCTTCGCCATCTCCGCCTTCCGTTCGTGCATAGAGTTGACGACGACCTGCACCAAGCGTCAGCCCCGCCTTCCCTTCACCGCTCTAACAGGCACACGGTCACTTACAACCTCCGCCTTCGATGCAGCACGCAGCATCCGCATCCGCATTCGCATCGATATTTTGGGACGAGCATGTCAGCGTCCTCTCTCCGAAATTCGACTCCGGCCCCGAGCCTTCCATGCCACACACGCACGGACCCGAACAAAACCCGCCCTCAGTTAAGCTTAAACGCACCGTTTCCCTGCCCTGCTCCTTGAGCGTCACGTACGTCGCCCGATCCGCGCTCGCGTCCGTGCCCCCGAGACTAGTACTGGGTGCGACCTGGCCGCGCTCCCCGCCCGCGACGACCATCGCGTACGGCACGACGCCCGTCACGGCCCCGCCTGCGGCGAGCGCGGCGCCCGAGACGGTGCCCATGAGCCCGTTCGACCCGCCGCCGTACACGAGCGGCCGCCCCGCGTCGGCGAGCGCCGTGCCTAGCGCTGCGGTGAATCAGATTCAGAACCGTGGGGCGCGAGGAGCCGCACCGTCGGAAAGTTCGTTAGCGTGGCATTGGCAGACGGATGTGGCTATGCTTCGGGGATCGTAACGGGGAGGCGGATGGGGGAATGGGGCGCAATGGGGGAAGGGGGGGGTGATGGGGGGATGGTTAATGCCAGGGAGGGGGGTGGGGGACGTACATTTGGCTGCGTTGACGAACGCGACGTCGGTCCCCTTCGAGGACGCGCAGAACACCGTCACTGCGCGCGTTTCGGCTCCCTTCGCGTTCTGGTTCTGGTTTTGATTCTGGGGGACGGTCATGGTGACGTTGAATGGTGCGGATATGGATACGCCTTGCGCAGTTATCGGTGCTCCTGCAGCCGTCGTTGCTGATGATGATGATGGTGATGGACGGCCCTCTCCCCCTCTCGCGGTTTTTGTACTCGCCCTATTCCGCCGCCCAGGCAGCGCACGTTGCATCCACACTCGGATCACCCTCATGCAGCCTGACCCGTCCGAGCCACCGTGTCCGGCAGTGCTAGTCATGAGTGGTCCCAGTGTCCGGATCTTAGCAATGGCACGCAGAGGCTGAAGGGTCGCCGGGCGGGGCGCGTGGAGAGGATGGAAAATGGAGGTAAAGACTTACGTGGAGAGATCAGAGGTGCGTGATCTGCATGGCTCTCCGGCCGGCAGAAGCGACACACAAAGGCGGGAGGTGGGCCCTAGGAAGCCCGAGGGACACTCCAGACTCAGGCGCGGGGAGCGCTGTGGAACAGAGAGAAAGGCAGGCAAGCACGGAGCGCCGGCGCGGGGCGGGGTAGGCGTCGCGTAAAATCGTGCTTCGCATTGGCAATAGGTAGCGGCATCGAGCCCTCCGACGGCACTCGGAGGCGCATGATGATGCTCTCGATGTAGCGAACCGTGTGCAGACGTAGAAGGCGTGGGCCTTGAGGAGAGGATGCAAGCGCAGGAGGAAGGAAAATGCACGAAAGACCGCGGATCGCATTATAGAAGACAAACTATGAGGTACAACTTCTCCCCGAGCATCCTACCCTTCGTCCTACACCGCTCGAGACTTCTTCGCTTCTTCGCTGATATGATGAAGTCCTCGCTTCTGAACGCTAGATTGTTGACATCTCGCCTGTTGCGCTAGCCGTAGTTGAGGCGGAAGATGTCGTTGTACCTGGGGACCAGGCGGGTGAGGCCAAACGGGAAATGTAGGGGCTGTGGTAGGCACTTACACGTAGTAGCTGCCGCCGTCGGGTATAAGCTGGAATATCTGGCTGTATTGCAGAGGGTTCGGGCTGTCGTCGACCTGCAGCGGATGATATGAGGGGGAGACGGGCTCCGAGGGTCGTGATGTTAGACGCACGATGAGGAGGCCCGTGACGCTAACAATCAAGCTTGCGACATTCGGGTTGGACGGTTGCGCGTCGAGAGTGCTGATCTTGTGCTGCACCTTCTCAAAGGGCAGGCTCTAGAAGGGGTCCTCGGAAATTAGAGAAAGTGGAGTGGCGAGAGGGGGAACGGGACAAAGGCGCACCACAAGCTTCTCCGAGATGCTGGTGGTGCCCACGAGTTGCGTTCCCTCCCAGGTCAGCATAGAAAAGTCGCGCTATGTGGAATGAAAAACGGGGATCAGAAATGCTTGTCCGCAAGGAAGGGATTCGAGGACGTACGTAGAGGCTCGCGAGGCCTGCGCGATTTGTGTCGAAGGTGGAGTAGTAGAAGTCCGTGAACTGTTTTGCAATGGCGTTTATGTCCGCCATGGTGAATGGCTGGTCTATGGTACAGCAAGCAAGGACGAGGTCGGGATGAGGCGGAAGAGGACGAGCGGAAACCCTTGCCCAACGCGAGGGAAGACGGATGGCAACACGCGATCGTGATTAGATTACGAACGGTAAGATTGCCGTCTTTATCCCGCGTATTACCCAGTAAGAACGAGCGGAAATATCCCAACCTTGATCGACTAGACACGGCTTTATGTAAATGTTTGCTCCGCGGAAGCGAGCGCCCGGGGTACTGATGCGCTGAAAACAAGCAGTAGTGCGCATCCGGGCACTGAAGCTTGTCTCTGTTTCAGCCGCTTCGCATCCCATCACTTCCACCGGCAGGCGAGGTTTCCACGCACTCCAGAGGGTCCTCGCCATGGCCACCTTCAACCCCGTTATGTCCATGGCGCCCATCGTAGAAGCCCCCAGGCCTGCCATGCGGCGCAAGTCCTCTGCACAGAACCTCCTCAGTGGCTTCAAGGCTGCCGCCAACCCCGCGGCTGGCGGCGCACCCCCCTCTTCCTTCCCTGCAAATGCGGGAGCATCCACGCCAGGCCTCCCATACCCGTCCGCAATCCCCACCCCAACCACAGCGACGATGCCGCGCGAATGGGACGTACAGTCACTGCACGGCGACGGAGTCAACTCAGCGCAGCAACAGGCCAACGGAAGCATCCCCCAAGGCACCTCCGTGGAGTTCCTGAGAGAGCTGGTGAAGAAGAGGATCATCACCTTGACGTACTTGCGGAACGTCCACGAAGGGTACGTCGCCTATGTTCCTCCGCGCTACGAGACTCCTGCCAACCGGACACCGCATACATCCCGCAGGCGAAGCCATTGGTTCCATACCATTATGATTACGCGTGTGGAGCTTGACAGAACATTTACCAACGCCGCCATGAAACAACGGTGAGTTTCATTTCCTCTCCGTGGGTCGTGCGCGCCGCAACTCCAGTTCAGGACATACCGGTTTGCCGTCCTCGGTATGGCGTTAGCGAACCAATTTGATGTCAAGGAGCCTCAAGACCTGCTCAGAGGACTCTCGAACGTCTTGACCGAGTATGATCTGTTGAAGGAGGAGACCGACAAATCACGTATCGTACGTTTCGCTTCACTCTCCCAGCCCAGATCCCCCTCCGCTACAGCTCGCGCGTGCATCTAGCAACGATTATTCAAGACGAGAACCGGCACCAAAAGGCCACCAGGCGCAGATTATGCACTAACATACACCGACCCTTCCGAGGCTTACATGTCCCTTCCCCACGTTGTACGTCCTTCCCTACCATCTCGGGCCCTGAAGGCAACTCAATGCCCGCGCGCAGCCTTTCTCCCTCGATTACCACCAGACCCTTCTATCCCTTCTCGACGTCCTTTCCGAGCTATACAACAAAGTCTCCAAAATCCTCGGCCCCTCTCCATTCTCGAACTCGGGCCACAGCATGATGGGTCCCCTGGGACTTCTCTCACCCCATCCCGGCGTATCCTACCTATTCTCGGGCGCAGAGGCTGCTTCCATCAATGATAGCGACAGCAGCCTATGGGGGATCGCGCACGCCTCGACGCTGGGCTCGGCGGTCACCCCGAACTCGATATACAGTGGCGGGCCCGGGAGCCCGCCACCAAGCTGGACGTCGACTCTCGGGGACACGATACGGCAAATCGACCATAAGCTCAAGGTGCGTGGATCGCCACGACTTCCCTTGGTCCGTTCGTGCATCTGTCTCATCCCACCCTCGGTCTGTGTCCTTCCCGCCGCCGCAATCGCCATCTGTCAATACGCGCACCGCAGAAGCTGATAGCGACGCTGCTGAAGGAGCTGGACGATTGCGCGCGGGCGGGCATCAAGGACGAGTTGGCATCATTGGACCCGCTCTTGCGGCATGTTTCTGTGGCCGAGGAGCCCAGGGACACTTTTGAGTTTGATTGAGGGGGACGCTGAGTACCGCCCCCATCCTTCGTTCGCAGTTGGTTCTCTCCGCATTTGGACGCGCACTGTAGATGGATAACTTTATAGCTTTATCTAATCGTGTATTGTGCTGTACTTGCTAGTAATTGTACATGGGTGCGCAGCAGGGCCCCCCCACCCCGCGCCACTCCACGTCACGACGGGTGGCACAGGGGTGGATTGGCGCGCAGAGGCCAGAGAGCAGAGGACAAAGGGAGAAGCACAGAGGAGAGAAGGCAACGAGGCTGAGAGCCGCAGACCTCATTTGGGAGCGATACCAGGGAGCGCTGTTACCGAAGCCGACCAGAAGACCCATTGTCGTCAACACACCGCCAGCCGCCCAACAATCAACTGCTTCTGCCCAGCCGCCCCACAGTCCCTCCGCTATCGTCGCAAGAGCAGACCAAGAGCATGCACAGTAGATCGATGCCAATGAACGCATGCCGGCTGCAAAAAAAGGGTCGAAAGTCGTCCAAAGAGCGGAGGAGGAGCGAGGCCCAGGACTCCGTCGACGTGGCGATTGTTGTAAGGACCGTCAGAAAGCACCGGAATGAGTCATGATAAGAGCTGGCAGATGATTATAAATGATCGAAAATTTCGGGCGGAGCCTGAATTATGCTGTATATAAGGGCGGGAGAGAGAACCCGGTTCGCTCCTCCTCCCCCGCGCACTGCTTTTTCCCACGGTTGAATTTGCTGGTCTGTCCTGAATCACGATGTCCTTCGCTCTCCAGTCCCGCCAGGTCGGCTTCCGTCCCACCGCGCACCCCGCCCAAACGCAACAGTACCAGCAGAGTCAACCCCAGCCCTACCAGCAGTCGCAGCCACAACCCCAGCAGCCTCAGCAGAACAATGCCGGGCTCGCGCTCCCCTACCCATCCAACCCTTACCTCTCCGGACCGCCGAGTCTTGCGCTCCCCGGTCCAGGGCCCGTCTATCCATCCCAGCCCCAACCCACTCAGACCGCACAGCCTGCCCAGTCGCAGCCGCAGTCCCAGTCCCCCACCGTCCCCAGCCCGACCAACGCGGTCGCTGGTCCCTCATCACCACCGTCAGCCGTCCCCGCCACTCCCGCGCCGCTTACTCTCGAGCAGCAGCACATCACCGCCGTCGACGGCATCGTGCCGACGCTCCAGAACATCGTCGCGACGGTCAACCTCGACTGCCGCCTGGACCTGAAGACGATCGCGCTTCACGCGAGGAACGCCGAGTACAACCCCAAGGTTCGTATCCCATGCTCCTGATCGCGTAGCCGTCGGACTTCCCTCCGTCGTGCTATCTTTACAGCGTTTTGCGGCCGTCATTATGCGTATCCGCGACCCAAAGACAACCGCCCTCATCTTCGCGTCCGGCAAGATGGTCGTGACCGGCGCCAAGTCCGAGGACGACTCGCGCCTCGCGTCGCGCAAGTACGCACGCATCGTGCAGAAGCTTGGCTTCGACGCGAAGTTTTCCGAATTCAAGATCCAGAACATCGTAGGCTCGTGCGACGTCAAGTTTCCCATCCGTCTGGAGGGTCTTGCGTACAGCCACGGACAGTTCAGCTCTTACGAGCCTGAGGTACGCGCTGCCCTTCTCTCGTGTGAGCTACCGCAGTCGCTGAGTCTTCCTCTTCCTCTTCCAGCTTTTCCCTGGTCTCATCTACCGCATGATCAAACCGAAGGTCGTGCTTCTGATCTTCGTGTCTGGCAAGATAGTGTTGACTGGCGCAAAGGTAAAGCTTCCTTCCTTCGCCATTTACATCGTCTCCGCAGCACCCTCTTGGGGATGGTCATGAAATTACCGTATACGTACCACGATGCTAACGTCCTATCACCGCTGGCCGTTCAGGTCCGCGAAGAGATCTATACTGCGTTCAACACGATCTACACTGTGCTTGTCGAGTTCCGCAAGCCATGATCGTCCCCACCGACATTTAACGATGTTGTTGTCGGCGCGCCCTCCCTCGCCAACCACCACATGTCTTAATCATCCGGTCGTGTGTGCTGCCCAAGGGTGCAGCGAATTTGGTGGATTGGCGGAGGGGGCCTGGGGCGCAGCGATAGAAAATTACGGACGGCTTTGACGCTGATGTCGTGTCCTCTGTATCCCCCACCCCCTCACGTTCTCTTGCGACATACAATCTACTCTAGGGCCCTCATACTCACGTACATAGCAAATCCCTTATTGCGTTCCGGTGTAGCAATTTGTACTTATACATCAATACAATTAGCAGCGATTACAATTGCTTTTTTTGCGCAATGCGAAGTATCATCATCCTCCGATTTGGAGACCTATGGCCGAGCTTGACAGTAAGCTCTGACCAGAATATTGCGCGCTCTGGCAGGAACATGTAGATAAGAGGAAAAAAAGTTGATCTTTTGAATACCGATCGAAGAGGGAGATTACCAGAGCGATCATGCACAGACATTCCTCCGAGGAATCTTCATCTGCACTGTCACCGTCGCTGGCGTCCTAACACCCTTATACCTCTACCACCATGTCCTCCGAGCCAGCGCAAGCATCGTCGACCGTGCCCCCACACCCCGAGCAGCAGCCCGACGGCGTCCCTCCAGCAGCAGCGGCGGCGAAGGACGCCGCGCACGAGCAGGTGATCACGCCCTGGGACGTCCAGGGCGGCGTAACGGAGGACGGCAAGCAGCAGGCAATCGACTACGAGAAGCTGATCCTGCAGTTCGGGACGAGGAGGATCGAACCCGAGCTGCTCGAGCGGTTCGAGAGGCTCACTGGCCACCGGCCGCATGTATTCCTCCGGCGGGGCATGTTCTTCTCGCATCGCGACCTCAACGGCATCCTCGACCGCTATGAGCAGGGCAAGCCGTTCTTCTTGTATACCGGGCGCGGGCCGAGCAGTGACTCGATGCACTTGGGGCATATGATTCCGTTCGTTTTCACCAAGTGAGTACGCATACGCTCTTCATCGGTCTCTGCGGAAGGCGGGAGGCGGGCATGGTCCGTGGTCCGGGGTGGTCGGAGGCTTGTGCTGATCGATGCGAGGGGCGCGAAGGTGGCTACAGGAGGTGTTCGACGTGCCGCTCGTCGTGCAGCTGACGGACGACGAGAAGTTCCTGTTCAAGCACCAGCTCAAGGTCGAGCAGACGTACGAGTTCGCGAAGCGGAACGCGCGCGACATCATCGCCGTCGGGTTCAACCTCGAGAAGACGTTCATCTTCAGCGACTACGATTTCGTCGGCGGCGCGTTCTATCGCAACGTCTCCAAGATATCCCGCCAGATCACCATCAACCAGGCGAAGGCGACGTTCGGATTTAACGACTCGTACGTCCACTCTCCCGCCCCGCAACTCCTGTGCGTCTCGCTGACTGGATATCCCGATATCACCACTACCACCACCACCACCACCAACTTGCACCGCATGCACACACCCATGCGCGCGCATACAGCGACAACATCGGCAAGATCCACTTCGCGTCCATCCAAGCGGCGCCGTCCTTCTCCAACTCGTTCCCGCAGATCTTCGGGAGCGCGTCGAACATCCCGTGCCTCATCCCATGCGCGATCGACCAGGACCCGTACTTCCGGCTGACGCGCGACGTCGCGGTGAAGCTCAAGTACCCCAAGCCCGCGCTAATCCACGCCAAGTTCTTCCCCGCGCTGCAGGGCCCGCAGACGAAGATGAGCGCGTCCGACGCCAACTCGAGCATATTCATGAACGACACCCCGAACCAGATCAAGAACAAGATCAACAAGCACGGCTTCTCGGGCGGGCAGGAGACCGTCGAGGAGCACAGGAGGCTGGGCGGCAACCCGGACGTCGACGTCGCGTACCAGTACCTCGGGTTCTTCCTCGACGACGACGAGGAGTGGAAGAACATGGGCGAGGTGCGTGCTGCTTTGATCCCTCCTTGCGGTTATGGGGTTGATCGAACGATGTGTATGCAGGAGTACCGCGCTGGGCGTTTGCTCACTGGCGAGCTGAAGGGCAAGTGCATCAAGATACTGCAGGATTTCGTGAAGGACTTCCAAGACGTGCGTTCCTTTACTTCTTTTTTGCAGCGAGCGAGCGTTTCACTCGCGTCCCCATCCTCATTCATTCAGCGGAGAGCGGCCGTCACGGAGGAGGACATAAAGGCATTCATGGACGGCAGCCGAAAGATCGAGCCCACCTTTGGCAAGAGCAAAGCTGCTGCGTAGCAAGTTGCATGAGGATGAGTACGTGGACCATCGGAAGCAGACTATCTAACATGTTGTAGACATAGAATTTGCCCTTGGTTGGTGCCATCATGTGGGGGAAATTGCATCATTGTTATACTAACGAAGTTTGTCTGAGAGACGACAGTACACAGTACAGATCGACATCAGTCACTCGGATCCACCAACCAACCTCCGAATGGGGACGTCGTTCACATCGAAGCTTTGAGGCAACATTAAGACGGAACGGAAACGCGAAGTCCAAGCAGAGTACAACAAGCAGCAGAGAGCGAAACAGATACCGGGACATGGGATGCAAGGCGGGAAGCGAGAACTTCACCATCAGACAGACTATTGCAAGGAACCACCCGCCATCTCGGCCTCGCACCCGCCCTCGGCTGTAGATTCCTCGTCCTGGTTGCGGATCTTCATGCTCTCGGCGGTGACACGGTCCCGCCGCCGCTTCTCCATGATGAGGAACGAGACGACGACGACGTCGATGTCGAGCGTCGTCGGCTCGATCGCCAGGCAGTACTTCTTCTGACCCCTGAAGAAGCCCTCCGTCACCATCTCCTGTATGGGCCGCGCGATCTCGCGGCGCGTCTTGCAGTGGAAGAGCTGCAAAGGGCGATGCACGGCGGGGGTGAGCATGCGAGGCGAGGCGAGGGGTCGGTCCGCGGGAGAAGAGAAAGAGGACGTACGACGTATCCGACGCCCTTGACCGGCTTCCACATGTACTCCTCCTCGTCGTTGCCGAGGAAGTACCGTGTGCTGGGGAGCCGCCACGATCAGTCTTCCCTCTGTGCCCTCCACAACGTAGAATCATGCACTCACTGCGAGCGGTGCCGCCCGATCTTGAAGAGGAAGTCGCGGACCTCGATCTCGATGAACTCGGTGCCGTCGAAGATGTGGCTCCGCACGACGGGGTGGTGCAGGCCGCGGCGCCACTGGACCTCGGCGACGAACATGTCGCCGTCGACGCCGATGCCGGGCGGGCGCGAGACGCAGAGCGTCGGTGCGGAGAACGTCGCGGGCTTGACGGTGTCGACCTGGTAGTGGATCGTGCCGTTGGCGGACATGAGGATCGTGTGCTCGGGGTCGTTGCGCGTGAAGTAGAGGCGCATGGTGGCCATGATGGGCGGTCGCGCGTATGGAATTGGGTTGGGGTGTGCGAGGAGGATGGGATTTGAGTTAGGTTCGCAAGTTGTGCACTGAATGCGCTGTAGGGGCGAGACGAGGGATGTGATGGACTTAAACGTGGATGCGTTGCTCCTTTTATGCCTGGAAGGGCGGGGAGTGCGGCATTGCGAAGTAGCCTGGCTGGGGGTAGGTCGCGCGGACATGGTGGCTCGAAAGTTGAGATGTGGTTCTACGCCATTACTTCTGGTCTCGATCTATCAAGGATTCCGAGGACTGGGGTGGGAACTTGGAATTATAGGGGCGGAAGAGCGTGGAGAACACACCGGTACAACATGAACGGGACCAGGTTTCACTCCCGAGGGCACTCATCCGACACCTACATCATGATGGAAGTCGACACATTTTAGTACACCTCGGTCTGGATTCAAAGGAGGTCCACTCAATGGCATGGCGTGAGGCCATTTTGCCTGGACGACGGCTATTGTTGCCGTGGTTCACCTTGATGTGGAAGGAACAGAAGCCGGTGACTCCGATGACCATGGTTATAAGGGATCGTATCGTGCGCATGCGGCCTCGCTTCGAGACTGCAGTTGGAACTCAGAGAATATCGAACACATATAAACAGAATCCGTAGACGCTATTGGCTTCAAGAATGCCTAAGATTTATCATTTCTGATCCGGATATAGGTAATGTAACGCTACAGACGTTGGACGTCGAACTCATCGACTCCCGCAACACAAACGAGGTACATCATACTCGAGACTCAAATCAGGAGAAAAAAGTACTGTTAACGATACATCATCCGTTGTCCCTGATGGTACAGTATACGAGTCGCTAAATGTCAATGTCACGTAGGCGAAAGTGAACCTGGCCGACTGTAAAACCCAGGGATCTGGCCGCCAAATTCTTTAGTCAGATGGGTCAGCATCTTGCCTAATCACGCTACAACCTACCCTGAGAGTCAAGAAAGAACCACGGCAGTCGAAGAGAGTCAGCATCTCCAATGTGGTGAGCTCCATCCTAGGGAGAGTCACTCCGTTCCGATTCGACAGCACCAGAGACTCCCACTGGTCATCTGAAAGAGGCTGGTACCTCCAAAGCCCTCCGATACGCACGTAGTGGTCGCGCTCTGGTTCCTAACGGGGACTGGAGTCCCGATACCAGCTCCAGACGCGGTGACTATGTTAAAAAACTGGACAGATTGCGCCAGAGCACGGCGGGTCCGACCGTCGTTGACATCCGTGGGGACGTGTCGCCGGTCCCCGCCACGACGAAGGCGACGCAGAACATGCCCGCGAAAGTGCGGTCGAGGTAGAAGACTCCACTGCGACTTAAGTCCGCGTTCATGTTGTCGCAACGGAGTTGCATGTGCTCGCTACGCTCAGCGATGGCGTACTGCTCTTCGCTCTTCACGATACTGACGTTGGCAGACTTGAATGCCTTCGCTGGATTCCCGCCGTTCTCTGTATTCTCGCAGCCTGCTCTCACAGTGAGCACAAGAGTGCGCCCTGGCCCTGGCTCCAGCAGAGCGTCGATTCCGCCACGAGACCCTATGACAGCATCTGCAACGGCGTTGAGAGCCCACTGGTGGATGATGTGCTACTTGTGAAATGCGTCGCCCGCGGTCATAGGGTCGAGTACCCTATGTCGGCCGGGCTAAACGGCATGTCGCTGGGCTCCGCAGACCGACACATTAGCCTGCCATTTGAGTGCGGTCGGAGAGAAATTGAAACTTGTAATTCACAGAAGAGGGAAAAAGACACTTGCCTGTGCCTCGGCCATGCCGCCCTCTGGCACTCCCTATTGCAGTACTTCGTCACCTTACATCCGTTGCAGAGTTTCGGTCTCTGCGAACCCCAGTCTCTGTTCCCGCAGTGGCCGCATATGTCCAGAACGGCAAAGATGTGTCCGGAGGTAGCTCTATCACCCATACTTGATAGACGTCTTTAGCATTTCGGTAGTCGAGCAGCCAGCACGGACAGAAGATGGTGAGGGTTCAATGCAAGTTAGATTGCTCCTGGGCGAGGCTCCGCACCCATTTTATCCGCCAGCGGCTTTGGGCGGAACCAACCGGCATGCACCGTCGGCATTGACCGAACCAATGGCCGGCGTTGCCACACAGAAAGTTATGGTTGGCGCCAGGCGTACTTACTTACCTTCCAACCGCTGCGACTCCGAAGACGTCAATCTACCTTTCATAGAGATGTCACCCGAGCATACAGAGATGATATACGGACGAGAACACGCGGATGCATTGGTTCCGGTACGTACACCACTATCGCTTTGGATGCTCTAGATATCGCCAGTTGGGGAAGACGGAAAGAGGAAACCAGCAAGGTAGGTCGACGGACACCGGTCTCAGTGTTCATGCTGACGTGTTATTCAGTGGAAGATGTCAGTCCTACTCGGCTCGAGGGGCTGACAATGACTTACCCTGAACCTCAAAAGAGTCCCGCTACCGTCGAAAAGCGTCACCAGCTCCCGTGGGGACAACTCCATTGCCTGCCCGGCCGGATTGCTGGGAAGGGGCACCAAGGACTCCCAATCGTCTTGGATGGACTCGAACCTCCACGAACCTCTGGTCCGCACATACCGGCGGCGCTCGGGCTCCATAGAGGAGTTCCTCTGATACCGCAGCACGACTCCAGAGGCGATGAGCCTGCTCAGAAACTCCATAGACTGTGCCAAAGCACGGCGCGTCCGCGGGTTGCTGACATCGTCAGGTACATGTCGGAGAGGAAAGTGGTGGAGCCCGAAGAACTCGTGGTTGACGGCCTCGGTCTTGTTCACAACGTGTGCCGCACAGAACATCCCCGCGAACATGGAGTCGTCCACGGACTGCCCGCCGGCCTCCAGTATCATGTTGAGCTGGTTTCGACGCTCTAGCATCTCGTTGCTCGGCACGACGGTGATGTTGGCGAGCTTGAAGGCCGTTGCGGGGTTCCCACCGCTCTCGACGCTCTCGCGCGCGCCAGCCGCCTTCACGGTGAACACAATCGTAGCGCGGCGGAGAGCTGGACTGGAGAAGCGAGCCTATTCCTCCACGAAGATGGCATCTCCTATGACGCCAAGAGACCATTGGTGTATGATGTACCAGTCGTGAAGTGCTCTGCTGGCGGTCATAGGAGTCGAATACCCTATGGCCTGCGGACTCATCTCCATGTCGCTCGGCGGTGCCGACCGACACCTTATTCTAGAAACTGGTCTATGTGGCAGAGCTCACGCGTTCATACGAGTTCTTACCTGTGTCGCTCCCATGACGCCTTTTGACACTCCCTGTTGCAATACTTCATGACCTTGCACCGTTGGCAGAGTTTTGGCGTCTCTGAGCCCCAGTCCGTTTGGCCACAATTGTCGCACGCGTCGAAAGCAAGGAATCTAGGCCCCGAAGTCACTTGTTCGTTCATGGGTGTGACTGTGGTATGGAGGCTAACAGATAAAAGGTGACGGCGGGGGTGAGAATGAGATTATGGAAATCTCCCATTGGCTCGTATCTTAACAGACCACTGCTCACCCGGGGGTCGCTGGACTTTGCTTCGTTGGCATCAAGTTGGCGCACGCGCCCAAGTTACGTGCCAGTACTATCCTGGCGAAAGGCGGCACCAGCCTTCAGCCGCCCTCAACCCTTACCAAACTTTGTTGCCAGCGCTCTATAGCCCGGCTTCAAGAGTTCATAAGCATGGTGTTGTACTAGGTGCGCTCATTTTGATGTCGGAGTGGAAGTGATAGGAGTAAGTGTATTTCGCCCGTGCTGTACGATCTCTCAAACATCAGCCATTAGAACCACCATCCATCGCGCACGAGCGCTCCGGGCGCCAATCTGGAACAACAACAGGCGTGTACGAAAGTCCGTGGATAACACACCAGATTGCATTGCGGGTTGAGCCATTACCAGCTGTTGCGACCCTCCTAGTCAGCGGCCTACATCATATGATAGCAAGAAAGAGGCAGTGATTAGCAAATTTGACTGAGTGCACCAAAGTGTGAAGCACGCACATGCATCATAGAATCTAGGCGACGTGAATCAGCTCAAGAAGCGGCAAACCAGACTTGAATCGCGCAATCGCGTCGTTCAGAAGATCTGCGCCTTTCGGCCTGGGGTCAGCCCCCAGGTACGCAGCCCAAGAGGCCTCCCAGTCGTCCGCCTTGAACAGAGGCTGGAACGACCACATCTTGTCCGCGCGGACGACCCGGCCGGGCACTGGGTGCGTCGGGGACTCGACGCCGCGGAGGACGAGCCCCCCATTGATGCTGGCCGTGGCGAGGCGGAGCATACCCTCGAAGATCTCATGCTCATGGCGCGTGGCCTCGTCGAAGGGGCGTGGCGCGCGGATTGGGGAGAAGATCGGGCAGCAGGTGAACGAGACGACGCCGAGGGGCCAGATCCGGTACGCGACCGGGCACCCCCCGAGGAACAGCGGGTTCGCGCCGTGGAACTGCTGGATGGTCGCCCGGCTCTCGCCGTACATGCGGTCGATGGTCTCAGTGCGCTCGTGGGACGCATCTTTGAACTCGGCAAGGGGGGCGAACTTGAAGCGGCCGTCGCGGAGGCGGAAGCGGGACGCGGGGTCGAGCCGCTTTCGGGACTGGGGAGGGGCGACGCATTCGAGGTCCCCGACGAGAATCGCGTCCGTGATGTCTCCGGGGGCGGGATCGAACCCCATCTTGCGCCGTATGGCGACATGGAAGTGGGCTTCGAGGGCCCACGTGTGCGCCTGGGCGAACTCGTTCAGGACCTTCAGGGCCTCGATGCGTCTTGAAGCCGAACCGTTCCAAGATTTTGTCGAAGAGGTCGGGGTCGGTGGCTTTGGCGAGCATGCAGGTGACATTACATTCTTTTCTAACGAACAGAAATAGTCAGTCTTCTTCTTTTCAAAGCCAAACACCGCGCATGCTATTGACATGCCAGCTGCAGGCGTAAGAGGTGCGGGGGGACGTACTTGTGCGTCGGCCATGCCGTCTTCTGACATTCCCTGCTGCAATACTCCGCGGCACGACATCCGGAGCACGTCTTGAGCTGCACAGTTGCGGCTTGCGGGAGGAAACATTGGAAACAGTAACGGACCGCAGGGGGAGGCTGGCTCGGGCGGTGGATGGCAGGAGGCATCGAACGCAGGGGCCAGGAGCGTCAAGGAATGCGGGGAGTGGTGGTGTGCAGAGGGCAAGGCAGAGTTGGTCTAACTCAGTAAAGAGGGCAGCTAATAATTAATCGGTGTTGAAACGTTGAACGTGAAGAGCGTGATATGTACATAGGACCGGTAGGAGAGATTATACAAGAATCCACGTATGGTACCGTGCACCACGCATCGGCGTCGGCGCGCCAGGCTCGTTTTGAACTCGAACACCAGGCTCGTGCCTCAGCCTGACCGGAAAACATCTACTCCGCCTCCGCGCAGGCGTTCCGACCCTCCCTCGGCGGCTTCGACAGCGACCCAAGATTCGATCCAGAACCAGAGCCACACCCGCGCCCAGCTCCCCCGCGACCGCCAAGGTGGAACTTAAACAGGCCGACCGTGTTCCCAAATCCAGCCAGGCAGCAGCAATTTGTGCTCACGAACGGCGACACCCGCGTAAAGTGCAGCCTTGGCACCGCGCCCCGCCGTTTCGGTAGCGGCGCGGTCATCCGCAGGGAGCCTGTGCTCGTGTCCGCCTCGTACTTGCGCTTCCTGGGAGGTTCACGGTTCAGCGCGAGCAGCGGTGATGCCTGGAGGCGACCCTCCGCCGGGTCGAAGGTCCATAGTTCCCACCGGTCGAGCGCTGCTGCGGTCAATCCCCCCGATTTCTCTGAAGCTACTTGTGCACGGGGATCTGCACTCCCCTTGCGCGCAGCGGGGGGTCGGGGACGTCGACGGATGCCGACGATCTTGTCGTTCCCGACGTCCCACCCGCCACGCTCGAAAGTGGCTTCTGCAGCACGAACGACAACGAGGCTCTGCCATATCGACGGGTTCGCCTGCGAGGCGAGGAAACTGGAGGCGGGGATGACGTCCTGCGGGCCAACGGGGGTGTCGCACTCGAAGTAATCGGGGTTGTTGAGGAAGAATGTCTCCGACGCACGGCGGAGACTGTCCTTTTCCGACGCACGGCGTGAGTGGACGCCGTGTCCGGATACGGGGAAGATGTTGGGAGGCGAGGAGGAAATGGAAGACATGCGGGAGCGAGAGCGGACGGGGGTGTTCGTCCCGGTTGACGTGACGGACGTGCTGCTCCCACTCCGGGCGCGGTGGCTGAGCAGACTCGAGCGAGGCGCTTGTTGCGGTAGATTGCGGGGACACGAGCAACGCCGGGTTGGAAAGGTGAGGTAGGCCCGGTAGAACTGAACTACATGGCCGACGGAGAAAGTGATGGAGAAGTTCTCGATCGGAAGCTCGCCGCAAGTCGTGCAAGTTGAAGTGTGGACCGGAGATATCTTCAGAACGTTGACATCGCCGAACGGTTCATCAAGGATGATCAAGCACTCCCCTGATAGCGCGTCCCAAAGAGAGATGATACCAGCCTGTGTCACAGCTCCAATGATAATCCGCGTCGCGCCGTCGAGCTCGACGCTGCATACATGGACCTTGGCTACAAGGTCGACGGGGTTGCCCGCCGAGACGGCGCATTCGTCCTGGAGCACTGGGTTGCTCTGCTCGACGTTGCACAGCTCCAGTACCCCATCGTCTAGCGCAAACCCAACTAGAAGCCTACCATCGGCATGGATGGGGAGAAGCATAGATTTGACGACTGAAGCCGCGCGGGAAGGGATGATATAGCGAGGGTTCTTGGTTGACAAGATATCCCATTCGACAACAGCGCCGTTCTCATACGACGCATATAGATGGCAGATAAGCTCTGCAGGAGGCTCTGGAGTCGAAGGACGAAGAGGAGTGACATCCCCAGATGCAAACTTGAGAGAGCCAGTAAAGTGGAGGGATGTGACGCCGGAGGAGAGGTGGTCGAGATGGAGGTGTGGTAAAGGCTTTATGTGGTCTTTCCCGATTACGAAAACAGCGATCGTGCCATCCCCAGTTCCCGCGGCGCAGATGTTGCCCATACTGTTCATTGCGACCGCTGTGACCGTTGTCGATACGGAAGGCGTGCTGGCACTGCTGCCCAGGACGAACGTGGAGGTATCGACGACGACGTGAGACTGTTTCTCGGTCCGCCAAATAACGAATTCGTTCTGCAGGCCCACTGTTGCGATCGTCTTCCCGTCGTCACTCGCCGCAATGAGGTCGACATCGGTGGCGAAGGCACGAGGAAGGGTAGTGAAGGAGATGCCGCCCTCAACGGATGTAGGCTCTTCCGTCGTCGGGGAGTCCGGTTCGGCAGCATGGCGCTGGGCCTCCAAGAGCTCCGCGTCTTTCAGAAGGTACAACAGCAGCCCATAAAGCAGCATTGTGGTGCCCGTGATCGGCATGACGAAGATCTTGAGGAGCCAAATTATCGGCCGGACCGTGCGGTTCCAATAACGGGAGACGCGAGGTCGCGGGGAAGGCTTATCGGCCGCATCAGGTGTCGTCTCCGGCGCTCCAGTGTCTGCGCGGTCTCCGAGGACAAGAATGGTAGGTGACTCGATGCGGATGTGGATGAGCGAGCCGCCGACAGGGTTGAGCATCTGCCAGACACGCTGAGCAGGCGAAACGCTGTCCGGAGGCATGTTGTGCGTCCTGGAGAGTTGCGCGAGAGGATTGTGAGTGACCGTTGGCTTAGCCGTGGGTTTGTTGCCTAACGCTTGCGGAGACGTCGTGTACCATAATGCACCAGTTATGGCCAGCAACTGAGTGCAAGAGATTAGACGATAAGTGACAATGCAACGAATGCTAACATACCAAAAATAAGCTAATGTTCTTCGCCGGTCTGCCGCGCACGAGGCTTTGGAGAGTCGACCATGTTGAACCAAACTTCGTCTTCGATTGCCGCGCGGTAGCCTTCCTTGGATCGTGGATAACAGAAGGCGCAAGGCTGGTGCCTTGGCGAAGGAGCTCATCGAGCTGAAGAAGGCGTCAGCTTGTCGAATGAATGGAGAAGCGGAATGGAACTTTACTTCAAGGCGCTGAATATCAATGGACACAACGGTCGCGAAGAATGTATGCACCAAGAACCAGTGTGCGACTAGGACGACTATCGAGAATGCGCAGAACTGCCGGATGGCGCCCGTAGAGAAGACAGCCAGGACGCCCAGAATCGAGTTATACGAAACAACCTTCAACGTGTTGGAGGTGCCTGCCCGGCTCAGACCTTGCGCAATCCGCTCCTTCACGGGGAGAGTTATAGACGTCTTGACTACCGCGTCGACCTGTCCGGACGGTAAACAATCAACGGAGGGCAACAGGGAGGATATGACACTTACGATACTGTACATGTTCTCTACGCCTATGAACACCACAATGATGGGGAACAGCTCCCAGGGCACCATCGTGACACGGAACCCGACCAGGGCGCAAACGCTGACGCTAGTAATGGTGCTCACCACAATCTCAACCAGGCCGGTGAAGGCGAGACCGATGCGAGAGTGCACCATGTTCATCCTGCGGAAGAGCCAGAAACAGTACACGCCAAATACCGTGTACGTAACATAGGTGAAGGCGGAGAGCATGGTGAAACGGTTGCGGAGAGAAGCATTTTTCCGGTACTGCGATCGGGAACGTGTTAGTGCCCAATTGTTGGGCCAACAAATGAGTTTACTTACTTCCAGGGCGATCAAATGCGGGTCCTGCGCAAGCACTACTAGTTCGCCCGCGTCCCCTCCAGCGTCTTCGAGAGCGTGAAGCCACTGAAAATGTCCATCATTTCCGAAACAGTCTTGCTCCGGGAAGAAGTACGTGAGCACGAGGAACATTGCAGCATCAATGTGGTTCGAAGAAGGGTCGCCTAGATCACGCCCAGCCAACACCATGTCCGGGGT
Organism: Ganoderma meredithae; assembly: GCA_022814645.1. Lineage (NCBI taxonomy): Eukaryota > Fungi > Basidiomycota > Agaricomycetes > Polyporales > Polyporaceae > Ganoderma > Ganoderma meredithae. The sequence goes on along the minus strand of JAKLMY010000078.1, from coordinate 64,618 downwards.
GATCGGTACTCCGAAAATGGATATGTTGTGCGAGAGGTTGAGGGTATCCAGGATGTTGTCGTCCGAAGCTAAGTCGCGTTCGTCATAGTTCCAAAAGGCAGATGGGCTGAGCACGAAGCAGGACCCGCTGCGGGTCTGCAGGCAAGGGATGCTTCGTGCTGATAGGGCTTCGCCGATCCGCCGCTCGAGCTTCAGGGTAGCAAGGAGTGTGCTCTTGTCGAGAGCTCCGAGACCTTCTCCGAGAGAGACACTACCCACCAAGACCCGTTCCTCTCGCAAGATTCCTTCCATCCCGCACCTGGCCCGGGCGACCGAATCGGCCCGAGTCCGTAACGCCGCATCATTCTCCCACAAATGTCGCAAGTCATGCTGTGCGAAGTAGCTGGAAATGTCGTCCGGGGTGAGGAAGGAGTCGAGTACACGGAGGGTGAAGCCGGCGAAGTACTGGGTCTGGGAAGAGTAGTAGCTGGCGATAGCCGGGAAGAGGAGGGATGTGATGACGACGGAGGAGACGAGGATGAGGCGGATTTGGTGTGTCGCGCAGTGGCTGTACGGCTTCGAGTTAAGCGGAGAAGCAGAAGGAGAGCAGGAGGATACGCACATGCCGAAGCGGTAGAAGAACTGCGTCCCGAGGAGGCGTGCATGCTGGAGAGCAGAGCCCATGGGAGTGTACATCGTTCCGCTCGACGCTGGGGGGTGCCGGTCTTGGAGCACGCAAGCTAATAAGACGGGGCCGGAGTGTTAAACGCCAATATGCATGAAACCAACTAGGACTGGAATGTCAAGGTCGTACAAGACTCAAATATCTGCGACTCACGAAAGAAAACCCCTTGGAGAGTGTTCCGCTGGCCGATGCTAGTACATGAAAGGAGTCAAGCGCATATAGCCGGAAGAGATGACGGCAGGAAGCAAGAGCAGACAGCTGCCGGCCACATGCCCGGCCGGGCAGTATAGCCGTGGGACATGCGCTGACCGGCGCCGATGACGCGCTGCGCTCAGCGCTGTAAGGTACTGGCAAACGCCGAGCCCGTCAGACGCGTTGGCGAGACCTGTCACCTACTAAGCGAACGTACGACTAGACCTGGACCCCAACTTCCACAATGCAGTCCCTACCCTGCGTCTCCAGAGCTGCTATTTGTGCTTACTCCAACAGGCGATGTGAGTGTGTCGTGTTTGAATTGCATGTGTGACCATTGACACGGTCGTGTCCAGGGATGCGCACGAGCGCCGTGCGTCATGCAGTCACCAAGTTCGCCATGCCAGCCATGTCGCCGACGATGACGGAGGGCGGGATTGCGTCGTGGAAGAAGCAGGAGGGCGAGTCATTCCAGGCAGGAGATGTGCTGCTCGAGATAGTGCGCCCCCAGATCCCCCTCGTCATGGGTGAGAAAGCGCTGACAGAGTTCTTGCGGATTTGCAGGAGACGGACAAGGCTACGATTGACGTGGAGGCACAGGATGATGGTATAGTGGGCAAGATTTTGGTGCGCCAGAACAGCTCGACTTCTGAATTTTATGGTCTCATTTTGCGGGTCTAGGCGCCGGACGGGGCTAAGAACATACCCGTCGGGAAGGCCATTGCGCTCCTGGCGGAGGAGGGCGACGACATATCCAACCTCGTAATTCCTGCGGATGAGGCCGTACCCTCGCCAGCAGCCTCGCAACCCAACCTCGAGCCTCCAAAATCGCCCACCCCGTCCGCTCCAAAATCTGAGACATCCGCGTCGGCCGGGCACCACGTTCCCCACCACTCGCGACCGCTCTTCCCGTCAGTCCTCCGTCTAATACAGGAACACAGTATCTCGCAAGGGGATGTTGACAAGATCAACGGCACCGGTGTTCGCGGGATGCTCACCAAGGGCGACATTCTCACCCACCTTGGCCTCGCTTCTGGACCCTCTGGCACCTACCACGAGACGCCATCGCCTGACGCGAAAACCGCTCCTAAGACAGATGCGAAGCCGAAGGAGGAGACAGCACCCCTGGACGGACTGGCACTACGGAGGCTTATTGTAGGCAACATGCTAGACGTCTCGATCAAAGCACGTATGGCTGCTGGTGCGTTCTCTCTTCGTCCTGGTTCGAGAAGCAGAGCTTATGCTCATACTTCACTATCTAGTTCCGAAGGTGTCGATGAACTTCGACTCCGTGATCGCGGACTACCTCCCACCATCAAAGATGGCCCCACCTCCTGCTTCTACTTCGGTGGCTTCCTCGCCGAACCCTCAGACCGCTACTTTCTTGGACGGATTGCTCTAATGTACTTGGGACTCTCGCTAATCTTCGGTAGACTTCTTTGCGCACGTTGAAATAACCTGCGTGCCGGCATGTGGTGGGCTATGGACGAGGCTTTACATACACACAGAAGGTACGAAACGTCATGTCTTCCAGGACATCACTCCTCCAATGGAAGACACTATGAGATCGTGTCAACAATGCCCTCCAAGGTCGTCACAAGCCAGCAGACCAAGCACTTACCCAGAACTCTATAAACGCTTGCGAGCGCTCCCTGCCCGGTCTCCTCGGCCCAGGCATCAAGAACTGCATGCTCAACAGCCCCTCGTCGTCGATCCTCATCGATGTCTTGAGGGAACTCTGTAGCGCGCGCATCGCCCGCACGATGACCGCATAAGTATACCTAATCTCCCAAGCATACTCATCAGCCCTGCACACCTAACAGAGCACAATGGCCGCCGCGGAGAAGTACGTACGTGAATGACACGGGGGCGGGGCATTCGCACGTCTCAAGGACTTCGCGGTCGTTCGGGTAGTCCATCTCCGTCGTCCCGAATTCACCCACCGCCCGCAGGCGGAGACGCGGGGGCGCTTTTCGCGGCGCACGATTTGGCGGCGCGGTGGGTGGTGGAGGGTTGCCGATGATGGTTAGCCGTTTTGTTGAGGAGTCCAGCTCCGAGAGTGCATCACGGAGCCAGGACGACTATGGATGGGTAAGCGAGAGCTCGCATTCCTGCGAGGTATGCGCTGACCTTCAGGATGATTTTCAGAACCCTGGAGCGCCAAAGAATCTATGAGGGGGGAGTCATGGCGGGTGGAAAAGGGACCACGCACGCTGCGTCGTTGTCGAAATGCATCCCCATCCTGGGCTCCGGCTCCCAAGTCGTGACCTCGCACGTCGCTGTTGGCCCACCAGACTCTTCTGCCCTGCGAACAGTGAAAAGCTCTCGTCAGCACACAAGCATCCACGATCCACGCGCATACATCGCACTCCCCGAGCACAGCAAGGGCCAATTCACCCTGGGGGCCCGCCCAGCATGGAACAGAACACTGAACAGCAACTCACACGAGCACCGTCAACGGATGTCCCGGCCCCGCGTACGACATGCGCATCCCTGTGCCCTTCCCGGGCGCAAACCACTCCTCGAGGCGCGCGTTCCCCGCATCCGCGTCCGCGCGGCCCTTGCCCTTGTCCTCCTTGCCCCCTCCCCCGCTTCCTCCCCCAACTGGGCCCTCGTCGTCGTCCCCGTCCTTCTTCTTCGAGGCGGCCCCGGGGGCCTGGCCGGCGGTGCCGAAGACGTTCAGGCAATCCATCAGGGTGTGGAGCGGAATCTCGAACGCGGTCGCCATCTCCTCTTCTTCCTCTCGCATCCGCATCCGATCATCTTCGCCTTCGCCATCTCCTCGTGGCTGCGGGTGCTGGGACTGCGGGGCGGCGTCTGGGTTGTACGCGAACTCGTCGAAGACGGAGCTGAACACCCAGGCGGTCGCTGCGGGGAAGGGCAGGAAGGCCCCGGGGGCATTAGCGCGCTGCTCCAATCACAATAATCGGTGGCCGCTGTACATAGCTAGAAAACAGCGATGCGGAGCTCGAACGAGCGAAGACGAGAAGAGGAAAAGGAAGAGGAAGGCAGGACGTGTGGGAGGCTAGACCGTCTCCGATGTGTCCGGCTATATCGACGCCTCCATGAAAACCGGGCCCCCACAGTATTCAGTACCGAGGGATTCGAAAAGAATCACCAGCTCGGCTCGCCGGCTGGCGGCGTCCTGCTGTGTGCGCGGAGGAGATGGCGCAGAATGGCGACGGCAGCCGCAGATGCGACACGCACAGAACGAACAGTAATGCACCCGTGTGGGAGGGTGCATGCTCAGGGTGGCCAATCACCTCAACGAAACACCGCAAAACGTAATGTTTACTGCCGCACCCTCTCTCTCGTAACCCCCTAATTCCAGCTGCCTGGCGTGCGCGTCCGTGCGCAAACGGTGATGATAGGATCTCCCCGTCCACAACAGAGGCGACCACTACCACCACCACACGGCGCGCTGGTCCCCTGCACGCATACGGGCGATCGTCTGATTGTACTTTCCAAAGGAGGCCAGGAGGTGCGGTTTCACCTGCAGTCTCAGGGCAGGCCTGGGTGTCCGAGGTCGCGTTTCCCTGACTGATAAACTCTATCCACCTGGCGTCTGTCCGGTCTGGATGGCCGCGACAGGGAGGTACTGATACGAGGCGAAGGTCCAGACTCTTGCTGTTGAGCTTGCGAGCAGCGCTAGTTGTACTGGACGGATCTTGCACACACCAGCCGCTGTCACAGGCTCAATGAATGCTGGGAAAGGCGCGATGATATTGCTGTATCTAGTGCGACGAGTGAACACGTAAATATATCCGAAATAATGTTAGCGTGCTAAACCACTCACAGCCTGAAGATGGCCCATACATATTCTTAGCCTCAGCCGTCCATTGCCCCCGAAATGATTTTGGAAACATGAAAGGACCTTGTATGATGCGCATATAGCAAGCACATCTCTCGCGCACATGCTCGGAACCCCATCATTGGGCGACTACCACGTCTACCGAGGTCGAAGCCTAAACCACACGCCCTGGGCACCTGAAGGATGACCGGACGAGGAATGCTCGCAACCAAAGCTGGCAACGCCAGGCCACACCTCCCCGGTCTTCTCCCGGTCAAGCACCAAAAGACCGTCGTAGCCCCGCGAGTGGCCTTCTGAGACCTAGCCACGCACGAAAGGGAAGGCCTATGCCGATTTCTTCCTCCCAGAGCGCGGATAAACCTGCCGGTTCCCCAATTCAGGTGGACACGCTGTGGCCCAGGCCGCTCAGGAACCGCAGGCCCGAACCAGCGCGATGTCACACATCCACGCAGGACGTACGGCTGCCTGGACGACGTCCAGGGTCCCTGGGCAAGCAATAGCTACTTGGGCAGAGGCATTCACCTCTGAGATGCAGCTTGCGTCATACCCTCGCACGAGACGGGGCTCGCCGCCGGGCGTAACGGAGAACGGCTCGCGACCCCTCCCCCACCCATTCATAAAATCGGAATCTGGAGGGGTTTGCACGCAAGCGAGGGCATCTCGTGGCCAGAGACCACCATGCGACCTGTCATATCAGCATGTGTCTTCAGCATCCGCATTGCGCCGGGTTCGAAGTACCACATTCGTGGGACGAGCGCGACTAACTGAACTAATCTCGAGACCAAGGGTACTCTGCTGTGCGCGTTCTCGGCCGTCATCAGCCCAACGACTGATGGTGGGGACGAGGCAGGTCCGGAGGTCGTCGGAGAGCAACAAGCGGCGGGGGAATGAATGATGCTAACCCGAGAGGGCATGCCGGGCCTCAGCCTGTGTCCCATGGGACAGACGGAGAGGGCGCTGGCGCAACGAGTCTCGTTGGACATCGACGCGTCTAGATAAACCGAGAGAATATGTCTTGGACTCTGACGTGGGTATGGGGCGAAGGAAGGGGCGTGCAGGTGCACGCCTCTGGCGCTGCTGCGGACGAATGTGGCTAAAGGCAGGCCGGGGCGTGGATATGCAGAGGGGGCGGCGGGAGCTGGACTCCGCGCATCACCAGATTGGGAAGCGCGGAGAGAGAGCGGGAGAAGGAGTGATGACAGCTTTGAGATGGACGGATGAGAAGGCTGGGCTCTGGGCACGAAATGGTTCTGCCACCCGCGCGCATGGCGGAGCTTTTTGTTTGGACGTTTCCATTGCCAAAGCGAGCGATCAGAGCGAGATCAGCAGGGTAGGGCTCACCTACGAGGACACGGTTATCCTCGACGGTGACAGTAAGGCCGTCGGCATTTATCTGGACAGTGGCCCTCTGCGACGGGGGACGGGTCAGCGGTGAAGGCCGGCAAAACGAGGGGAGGAGGATGAGAATCACGTTTGCGAAGCTGACGCCTCTGAGAAGGGCTGCAAAGTACCTGAAATCCGAGACGGAAGCGGTGAGAACCTGGGAGGAGATGTCGTCAGCGATCATCGAGATATGGCCGTGTGTGCCGAAATGAGGGGGACGGACTCTAGGCTGCTCTTCGGGCATGGTAGGTTCTGGGGTGCGACTGCGACTGGGCAGCGGCCCTTGCCTGCTCAATGTGCGCCGGGATGTGGGACGTCGATGACTGTATGCGCCCCGAGCTGGCCGCCGTATATAGCGGGACGGGCAGGAGAGGGAGAGGGAGGTGGGAAGGGACGGGAGTGGGAGAGAGCAAGTGGCTGGTGTCGGCGCGCGGCAAGTGACTGGCCAGGAACGGGCTGGCTCTGGAATGAGCGTGGGAACGCAGAGAACGCGAAGCGTGACATGATGCACGTGTGACGTGACAGACGAGATTGGGGGCTCTAGACCGCGGTCGGGGATATGGACGCGACTTCGCCCAGCGCGCCCGTCTCGCACCTCTCTCCCCATCCACCATGTCCTCCTCTCTCTGGACCGCAGACGCCAACGAGTCCCTCTCCCTCTCACTAGGTCCGCAGCCTCTCACCGCCGTTTCTTCCCCGTCCTGCTCACCGTTGTGCCTCTCTCCAGTGCGCGCACCAGAGGATAAAGCCTCCCTCTGGTCAAGAGAAGTCTACGAAGGCTTCCACCCCACCTTCACATATTCAGTGAGTCCTTCGCCCTTCTCCTTCTCGCCCCGCCACAAACCACCACGATCCAGATATTTGGCGAGGAGGAGAAGATCTACGGCTACAAGGACCTCTCCATCGAGGTACGCAACCACTCACCCGCCTCGCTAACCGCCACTCACCCGATCACAGCTCAAATTCGCCTCTGGCTCACTCGTCCAATACCTCAATATCCACCACTCAGAATGCCTTCCGTCCTCCTCAGCTGTAGACGAGATAGAAGACACAATATCCAAGTTCATACCATCCGGCTACTACACCGACGAGAAGAAATTCCTTGAGCGCGTCGAAGACGATGCCGTCAACTTCAAACCCTTCGGGGAGAGAATATACTCTTACTCCCGAGCTGCCATGCCAATTAACAAGGGCAAGAACGTCGCCATCCCTCAAGTGCTCTCTCTCGAGGACCAGGAGACTGTAGACTACGAGGTGTATCATGTGAGTCAGCATTGTCACCTCGGCTTGCCCAATGGCGCGCAATATCTCGGCGGCTTGAAAGCCTTTTTGTTGGCTGGAGTCCTCTCCCGGAGTCGTTGGGTCTCGATCTCGGGCGAGGCGCCAACATGACGTCTCGCCCTGCTGTGGATTAGCCTGTCGCGTTCAAGCTGGGACGGCCGAGACCGCTCACAGCCTGTGCGAGCCTTGTGTATCCTTAACCACGCACAGCGCTGCCGACCGGTCGCGGTGCAGCTAGAACCAATCATACCTCATTCTTCTACTCAAACTGCGACCGGTCATGACTAACACCGTTCTTCCAGAGCACATGGAAGACACCAGGATTCCGCGAATTTCACCGCCGGATGCAGCTATACGTCCTGCTCTATATCGAGGGCGGCTCGTACATCAGCGAGGATGAAGAGACCTGGGAATTCGCCGTCCTCTACGAGAGGCGGCGTCGGCGGTCCTCGCCCGACATCGTAACGTACCACTTCGTGGGTTACGCCACACTCTATCCGTTCTACTGTTTCCCGGAGCGCGTCCGCCTACGCATCTCTCAATTCCTCATCCTGCCGCCCTACCAGCAAGATGGGCATGGCTCTGCACTCTACACCGCTATTTACCAACATGTCCTCGCGCACCCACGCATTGCTGAGCTCACTGTCGAGGATCCGGCAGAGGCGTTCGAGGATCTTCGGGACCGCAACGACCTGAAGATGCTGCTCGCGAATGAGAAGTTCATGCGCGAAGGCTTTGGACCAGAGGCCGTGTCTAGCAATGGCGGCAAGGTCGGCGGCGTTGGCAACGGCCGCTCAAGGCACCGCGCGAAGGGCCGCACAATACGAGCCGGTGCAGGGAAGATGGGTCCGCCTGCTGAGCGGGCGTGGCTCGAGAAGTGGCGAACAGAACTGAAAATTGCAGGGGTGCGTATTTTTGGTGACGTTCATGTTGTTGGTCGTGTGCTCATGATGATCTCGTTTGCATCCTCATGGACGTTGTGTTCCGGTTCGATGTCGCTTGTGGCTTGTACGGCTGCTTACAGCGGCAGTTCCACCGACTCGTTGAGATGCTCGTCCTGAAGCATATGGACCCCTCAGACGAACGTGCTAACCGCGCGTACCGCCTGCAGGTCAAGGAGCGACTATACCGGTTCAATTTCGTGCGTACACTCTCATTCGTGCCCTCATTTCCCGCCCCACCCCTCTATGTCCCAACTTCATTCTCCGCGCCGCTGCATCGTGCATACCCTCGTCCATCTTCTCGTAATACCCGGGGTTCAACAGGTCTCCCGCCCAGATAGTGATACTGAGGGGCCCTCATTCCCCCACAGGAGGTCCTCATGCAGCTGGACAAGCAAGAACGACAGCAGAAGCTCGAGGAGACGTTCCAGAGCGTGGTCGCTGATTACAGGCGCATCCTGGGGCACGTGCACTGAGGCTGCAGTCCTCAGGCCCCACCGTGCGGCGCGCGCCGGTCGGCCGCGTCGGTCCAGGATCCCAGTGTCATGACACGCAGGTGACGCGCCTGCGGTAGGGGCACGAGTCTCGTCTCGGGAACATGGATCCCACCCCTTGCGAGCCTCGAGGGTCGCGGGAGGCGGGTGCGGGGTCTGGGGCAGCCTGGGCTCGGGCACACGGGGCTCCAGGAATCGGCATCAGGAATCGGGACTCGGGAGTGGGTGGAGACTGGCGACTGGGGACCTGGGTCCAGGGAATCGCATCGAATCGGCATCCGGGCATCTGGCAATCTGGCCGGTGGTAAACTTACCAAGGCCCTCTCCACACTTGGCGCGGACGCTTACGCGCATGCGCATGCGTTTTCGGCTCGAATATTGGTTTGGACGTGGATGGACGGACGGACTGTCAAGCGGCGTTGCCCCGCATTCGTCACTTCACTGCCTCCCCTTCCTGCCTCCTTGTAATCTATGACGGTGTACGACCCACGACTAGTGGTTACCAGTTGCGTGACCGCCGCGCGATGATCTTTCCAACACCCCACACCCTGGCCGCGATGCAGCATTCTCGTTATCGGCATTGTGGGCCGATGTGATCGCGCGTCATGGGACGATGGTTTCAGTCCGTATCAGGAACGATTTCAAGACGCCGTTGTCGCCGTCAACGGAGGCCGCGGTTACGCTCGACGTTCGCTGTTCATCGGCCATTGTCCACGGTCGCTTCGTCTTTGTGGACTCGCCGATCGCCGTTGTTGGATGGTGGGAACGGCGTGTGATTTGTCTGGCAATGGGTTGCTTGCTCGTTCTCTCGTCTTCATGTTTGTCTCAACGATTCAACGTAACGTTGTGCCCCTCGTTCGTTCTTGATTGGAAACTTCTCTTTCCACTGCCTCTGCCCCTGCGCTCTTTCGCAAGCATCGTCTATCACAGTCTGTTGTCGTACTCTCCCTGTACCTGTCCCATTTTTCCCTGTACCCTGTCACTGCCTCGCGTAGGAGGTACCAGCGCCAGCTCGCGTCCTCGTGTCTTGCTGTCCTTTCTGGCCTCTATCTTCCCGCCCACTTTCCTTCCTACACTCTCGTAGCCTCCACATACAGTAGATCGATTAGTAGTCGTCGATTGTCGCTCGTATCCTTATCTGCAGCACACGAATAGGTCTTTTGACGATATCTATCTGTCTTGCGCTTCTTCGCCGGCCACCGCGTCCCGCCTCACCGGGATGAATGGTGGTCGCGAAGTGTTTGTCTGCTACATCTCGTAGCCGTCATCGGCGGTTCCTTCCTTCCCCCCTTGCATTGTCTGCAACCACGGACCGGTCTGGACGCGGCAGCATGCACATCTGGACGGGGATGGCAGTCGTGTGCCATGGCCAGGAGCCCCAGCGCGATCACCCTGCAGCGCGCTTCTGCGCGATCGATGATTCGCGACACGTCGTGCAGCTGCACGTACTGTATGTATAGGGCTGCAGGTAACTGGCAACTGCCGTGTGCCCTTAATTCCATTCATTTCGGTTCAGACGCGATTGGTCCAAACAAGACTCGCCTTCGCCGGCCCACAGGGCACGTCCGCCTTGTCCTGTCCTGTCCTGTCCGATTGGGAGGCGGATAAGCTTTATGATAATTTAAGTTATGGGTCGTCGTCCCGGCGGCGCCTCTCCCGCCTTCCCCACAGGACGAGTTCTAGAACAGGTTAAGCTTTCGTGCTTCGCACGGCGGTACTGGCGTCGTCGCGAGACGCGTACTGTACGGACGGGCAGGTCTGGGTCGCGATCGTGCCTTTGGTACAGTATCGGCTTGCGTGTAGGTGTGAGGATTGTGCGTTCTAGGATTACATAACTTGAATTTGAAGGGTGGGCGAGGTCGGTGCTCGCGTACGTTGCTAAGGCACGGCGTGACGGCGAGCCTAAGCAAGTGTGAATTGCAGAGAAAGAAAAACTGATGCTAGAAGAATGCTACTTAATGACAAGCCTGAGGCGGCCCTCGCCTCGCATACAAATGGCTTTCCTGCAGGGCGCGTCCACGAGAAAGGGACGGACACACCGAAGCACACACAGTATCAATTGAGCCACCCACGGACGCAAATGGCCCAGGAACCGGTGTTTGTTCGAAGGGACCCATCGAAAGAACACAGGCTTGCGCCTCGGACTTTTCGTCCGTGTCCTCACCAAGTCCGACGGATTTCCCGAAGCCGTCGTCCGCGGGTTCTTCGCCGTCGCTTCCCGCCCCCAGCGTAGTTAGAAGGAGCGTCGCCGTTCTCCTCGCCTCGATCGCTGTCTCCGCCGCTACGGCCGCGCTCATTTATTGCCGCCCCTCCGCTAGTATTCCGCGATCTCTTCCTATCGAAACGTTAGCGGCGTGCGTGTGCGTATTTTGCATTCGTATAGTACGTGCGGGACTCACCTCGACGTGAAAGGTAAGCTTCCCCGCCTTGTGCAGCGACATCAGGCCTTGCAAGTAGCGGCCGCCCATAGGCGGGCGGGGCCTATTGCACCGCACGCGGATCCTGAACATGAGCAGCGCCGGGAGCCTGAGCAACGCGGATGCGAGCGGGGACCAGTCCAGGTCGCAGAAGGCCTCGTCCCCATCCGAGTCGCCGTCGGCGAGGAGGTGGAGACACGACGTTGAGCGCCGTCAGGGAAAACCCCATTCTACAATGAGGGATAATGACATGTACTTAAGCGGAATTTTTTATTACGTTTAATTATCCAGGTCCGGATATAACGAGCAAGAAGCGAGACATAATTGTGCGCTCACCTATACAATAATTCTACCAAAACCAGACGCCAATCGAGCCCACTAGACATCACGCCAGAATGTATACGAAAAACATGTATTGAAAGACCACGTACACAAAGTAACAACATTCCAACTACACTACAATGATACACTACCTCCTTCTAGCCGCTGCAACGCTCTCATACCCCATCAAGAGTGACAGCACCACTAGACCAAAAATACTGGAGGCCGAGCTGTGGTAATAGGCTAAGCAACCTAGCAATGTCGTAAGCAAGAGAGAATACTCACCAACATCGCCACGACGACAGAAAGAAGCCAATTGACCGGGCAGAAAAGCCCCTCGCAAGGGCGGAGTGGATTCCAGTTCTGAGCTCAAGGCAATCACGCAACGACCTGAAATCAGCGTGCCACCTGCAAACACGTAACACACCTGGAGAGACAACGTACCAGAAACTTTACAAAAGGGGCAATGTTCCTAGAATACGCATGCACCGATGGAGGTACTATACCAAACACCAATACGGCGACAACCAAGACTTTGAAGCGGTAGAGCGCACAACAACATCTTCATTCGAGGGGGAAATGAGGGACTCAGGTGCAGAGTTGTGAGCATTCTAAAAGAAAGTATCTGAAAGCAGTGTTAGTAGCATCTTGCCCACGGCTGAAATAAATAATGCAGAAAAACCATGTTGCATCCGGTAAACAAATACTCACCTCGAATGGTGCCTACGGTCACGTTAGAGTGAGCCCGAGAAGGATGAGATGCTGACTTGAATGTCTAGCCTCACCACGTCACACCCCACGGCGCAAGTCGCGACTATAGTAACAAGGCGAAAATGTGGCGCACGTACACTTCAGGGTTGACCAGGGAGGTAGGCTACCTAGCTGAAAGAGAAAATGAGAACCGAAGCGCATAGCGATACTGAGACTGGCAGAGTGGACATGGTGGGCGAAGGGGGAGAGGATGGGTCGGAATGCAACGTAACACGCAGTATCAGGTTGCGCATTGGCGCTCATGTTTAGGGCCGGCTTGAATGGACTTGAATATTCCACGCTCTCACCGCCAGCCAAGAATATTGGCTTCCACTGGAAGGGGGGGCAATCGCAACTTCGGGACGACCCATAAGTGGCGGCTTACATAAGTGTGAGGCTGACGATCGCGTTTATACGCATTTAGCGCGCACCTCTTCGTCTGCACCACGGTACACAACCTAACCATCCTCTGCTCTTTCTAGCTACCTCACTTATGGCATGCTTCAGCCTCAGTAGGACCACCAGTACTACTACATTCAATATATCACATTTTCTCATCACTCTCTCCGGCCCCTTCTGCCTCGTGGTTGCTCTCTGCCTTGTCGTCCATCCCCCTCCGAGTCCCCTCCTACGCGCGCCTCCACCCGAACTCGGACGTCCAGTGGCAAGAGGTTGTACCGATGAATGGCATCCTTCAAAGCGGCAACATTTAGCACTTTCACGCCCACGGCGTTCTTCTTCCGGACTTTAGCAATGGTGTTTGGAATGAGGGGGTCCACAAAAGTTCAATACCAGTCGAGTTGGAGGTCGAGAGTGATGTTGACGAGCGCATCAGTGACGGTGATTGGATCCGCAATCCTGGACTTGGGGCCTGATCCTTGGGAGGTGGGTGATAAGTACTTATAAACAGGTGGATGGCGCAACTTACCTGATGATTTTTCTCAAGACTTAGCTAGATTTAGAAGGCTTTGGAGCCTTTGTGCTGGAGAGCGACGCTGCATAGGAGACCGGGAACTCATAGTACATTGATAGGGTCCGGGAGTTCCAGCGTCGGGCCTCATCCATGTTGCCAATAACCGGCGCTTACATAAGCACCACGAGCACTTCCTCCTCGCATGGATTGACGGTATTGACATGACTGTTCAGCCTCATACTTTGTATATAGTCACTGGATCCTATTCTGAGTAGATTCTTGGCAACCGAATTTCCATTTATCCATCAGTATTGGGTCTTCTTCAGGCTGACTGGGCAAACTTCGAGAAATCCCACATTCTACCGCCGAGGATGATACTATTTGCATATGCACTGGTATATTATGTACAGTTTAAGCTGAAACATGCGTAAACGGCACTATACTTGGGTGTACAATGAGTGTGCCACTTCTTCAGCCACAGTCGTGTCGAGCCGACGACAGCCCCAGTAGGCGTAACTGCACAAGGAAGGTCAGTGCTTGTATGTGCGCTTATTCTCGATCTGCAGGGATTGGCCCACCCATAATTATACTTGAATATACAGATAATATATGCAGGACACAGAATATCCAGTCAGAACCTCTCCCTAAACTTCCCTTGTCTGCGTCGGCGGAGGTCTCCCATAGATGCACCTGCCTAAAATAGTAATTGAAAGGGCGCTTGTTTTCACGCTTTCCTATAGAAGATTCGAGCATTGAAATACTCGTGGGCCAATGAGATTGCAGCGTTAATCAAATCTCCGTAAACTTGCTTACTGCATTTCATACACGTGCTTATTCCGTGTCCAAGGAAACTCGATCGGATTCTGGGGGCGCCGAAGTCATAGAAAAGTCTTTGCATTTTGAGCGAGGGCCGCTCAGTTCTGAGGACGGAAGATGTGCTAAAATCAAGGAAAAATAAGCCTGAGAATCATGGGGAGCAGTATTTAGTCTCCATCAGCAATATGGAATCCAGGTGAGGTCATTCTTTCACGGCAGGGCAGAGCCCGTCTTGAACTGGAAGGACCGAGGCTCCACACAACGGCAGTCACCCCGTGTGGAAATGGGTGAGAGTATGGTCACTGTGAAACAATTTGTGGGGGAGATGGGTGGAGATTTAAACGCAAAACATGTGGTCCGGAGATGCAAATGTTACTTTGGCCTCGGTGTCGGGAAGGAAAACCTGCTATACAGCGTGGGCGGGGCCGTACTCAAGGTCTCAACTCACCTCTCAGTACCATAAGATTCCAATTTGCATCCCGCCACGTTGACGATACACTTATATGTCCAGTACAGGACCGCTTGTAGGGCAACTTGAAAGTTCCGACCTCGGGACGCGTCGCTACGAGTCAATATGGTCAATTAGAACCTGATTCCAACCTGATTCTGGTACTTCTATAGTGAAGGGCAATATTTCTTCACATTGACGGGCATAAAATGGATAAGGACGGCTCAGGATGTGGCCAGACTCAGGGAATTGGCGGAAAGGACGCTGTGGCGCGATACGCGTTGTTTGCTGCTGTTGACGTGTAAACCAGGCGCTAATGCCACACGTGCCTCGGCGATGTCCTCGGTGTTGAAAGGGGGTAAACGGTTCTATAAGTAGGGATCAAGACTATCGTCCATCCGTATAATGCATGGATCGTCGAGGCCCCTCCGCGCGCTCGCAGCGGCACGTCATCATCGCGAATCTCCGCAGTTTTCGCAGGATTTGCACACGATGTGCAGCAAGCGCGTTGTCAATAACAACACGCCCCGCTCAGTGCCTCCGCATCTACTTCTCTCGGGTAGCCTCGAAACTCCCCATTGTGTTGATGTCAGGCACAACAACGCGCTTTCGCGTGCTGGGACCGCCGAGCAGAGGGGCCAAGTTTCAGCTGACGTGCTACTTGGAGCTTTTTCAAGAGAATGAAGGAATCGGCACGCGGGTGGGCGGTTCCGAAGTCCGAGGCGTCAAGCTGAGGCTACGGCACGAAACGAGGAAATGTATATGTACGTACCCTTGATCTTCATGAGAACGGACCGCAAGCCCTGATTCGAGGATGAAAGCCAAAAGTGAATGCCGGCAAACTCTTGGCTAAAGGCGACCGTGTGCTCAGAGGCCGAGCCTTGTCGCTGATGTGATGGGCGACGCGCTGGCCAGAATCGTGTTGTCAGTTATGCGCTACCAGTCATTAGCCTTTCCATCCATCATAGTCGTATATCCCTCAATGTATTCAGTGCAGGCTCTTCTTGCTCTTGTTGCCCTACCCGCTCTCCTCAATAAACGGATCCGAACCGAAAGCTGAAGTTCCGGACTGCTATGATGCGTATATTGAAATTGCTCCCCACTTCTCCGCATTACGGAATATGCATCTTCTCCGGGGTGATTGACACATCGTCTGGACCCCATCCCCGGCTCCCCGGATCAATGAGAGTCCCTCTGAATGTCAACGACAATGTCAAGAAGCGTCCAAGGTTTGGTCACGCACGTTCCGCAATGATCCTCCGCAAAACCGAGTGCGCGCATGCGCAATGCCTTTCCCGGGCACACAGCGACACCATGACCCCCGGGCACAGCGAGCGCGCGCTTTCAGTCGGAGCTCGACGGGTTATAGGCAGGACTCGTGCCATGCGCAGAAGGAAAACCTTCCTCCCCTGATTAAGGACGTCCCCTATCTCTATCCACCATGTCCCAAGAGACAATCAGAGGTAAGCGGAGGCTTTGTGGCTGAAGATAAGAGCATATATCTGACGTGCCTGTACCTGCACTTCTAAGTGTTCTACAACTGCGGCCTACAGGAGGCCGCGGCCGTGGATGCCGCTCGGGCGGTAGGCATGCCCCCTAGGATGGGCGACGGGGGCGAGTTCGACGGCCCGTCGTGGGCATTGTACCGCTACTGGCTCTCGCTAGACCCCTCTTTCCGCTACGCTCTGTCAGGTGCGTATTTTTCTTGAGATGACGAGCTGGGAGAGTTGAGTGTTGATGGAGCGCGCGTTCGGCGTCGACTTCGGATCCAGGCGACGAGCTGCGCGATCACCTGACGCGTCTGCGCTTCCGGCCGGAGGTTCTTCCCCTCGCGTCGTTTCAGGAAGGATATATTCCACACCTGGACGCGCGCAGCTGGGCGAGGCGGCTTGCATCGAACGTGCACAAACAGATTTCGAAGTGGGTCTCTATGGCTCCTGTTGGTGCCTTTGTCTGACTTTGCCACATAGCATACCTCCTATGCCACCCGCCAAGCTTTGAAAATTTGAAGTCGATCACCATGTGTGGACGTTGATTGTATTGCTACGAGATCTATCGTCTTGTTGTAGTATGTGCTTGTCACCTTATTTGAAGCACACCTTAGTTAAAGGCGAAGATGCGAAGATCTTCTATTCTATATCAGGAGACCCGGCACAGCTAGACTCATATGCGAGGACGATAGTCAACAATCAACTGGAAGCAAGCGTAATACGCCAGCTAAAGCGGTTCGCGAGCTCCTATGTCCGGGGATGGAGAAGCACCGGCAAGGTCGGCCGCCCCGTCGAGACATAGGAGTTCATGCCCTTCTCGAATTCCTTCGGATCCCATCCTTCACAGAGGCTGAACTCGAACCTCTGTATCAGCGCGCATACAATGGTGCGCACCTCCTGCAACGCCAGGCCTCGTCCGACGCAGTTCCACGGTCCGTGACCGAAGGGGATGAACGCGTCTTCGTTGTGAACGAAGTCCTCAGCCAGGTCCGCATCGTGCCCCCGCGGGGCTCGCGCGTTTTCGAGGCGGACATGGCCCGACGTGATGAGCCACCGCTCGGGCCAGAACACGTCGGAGAGGGTGAAGTTTCGTGCGTCGCGCTGCATGGAGTACGGGTGGATCCATACGATCGTCCCTGGTGGGATGTGCCTGAGCGGGCGCGCAGTTATCAACGCATGGGCAACATAAGTTAGAACACTTGCGAGAGCAGTGAGCAAGTAGACACCGAGTTCCAGCGACAACGGGTGTGGCGTGCGCTGGTATTTGGCGCTGGGCACCACCAGGCAAAGGAGGGAACAGACGAAGAGCTTCGTTGCTGTGGGGCACAGTGAACACAAAGCCATGCTTGTTCACATGCTCGATTCTTACATCACTGCTTGGAGGTACACCATGTCACGACGGTACTTTGAGCTGCACCCGTCCGAGCCCAGGGGGTAAAACTTGTCGGCCTCCGCTTGTAAAATCGAAAAGACTTCCGGATCCGTGAGGATGCAATAGAAGAGGTTGGTGAGCGCGACTGCAGTCGTGTCTGACCCGGCGACAATTGCCAATATGCCGTCGTCGACGAGGTGATTTGTAGGCGGTGGCGGGCGATTCGGGAGATCTTCGTTGTTCTGTCGATATGTACAGGATCAGCACAATGCACCTAGGAGAGACATCAAGCTGACCGGTCTATGCCAAAGCCAGAGTACCTACCAAGTAGTGGAGCAGGTCTCGGGTGGTCGATCCACGCTCGATCCGTTTCAGGGTGAACTCTCTGCAGAGAGACTGGAGCACTCGGAAGGCGCGTCCTGCGCCTGGAATACAACCCACGTAGGATCCCAGCCACGGGACGCGGGCAAAGAACACAGCGGACCTGGTAGCTGAGTTAACAACACATGATAACCGTGGGAAGCGGGGAAACACCTGCACGAGACCCTTCTCTAGGATAGACCAGAAGTTGACCCTCTCTCCGTCGCGCAGGAGTTCAGACCCACCGCTAAAGCTGTCATCATATCCTGAGCCACGGAGGTAGAGGTAGAGAGCATCCGAAACAAAGCTTACGCCATGTCGCAGATGAAATCATATCTGATCACTAAGCATCAACATTGTTGGAGCTGGAGAGTGGTGGTACGCCACTTACGAGAAGTAGTAGAACCACGTCCTAAATATCACCTCTCGGCCACCTTGCTCCTCCAGCCTACACACGAGCTGTTGTACTCGCGTCGTGACGAGATGATCGTACTCCCGCAGCGCGCCAGGGGCTAGACCTCTGTTCCATGGCCGCCGTCTCCGATGATGCTCCTCTGGATCCCGGATACTCGTCATTGGAATCTTGGTCTGCAATAGAGACACACCAATGAAACCTGAAATAATCACAAAAGTCACTGGTCAGACCGGAGGATACTCAGTGCACTCCGACTACGGCGAGAGATGATTACTAGGGCCCCTCGGAATCGCCCGAGACGAGGGGAGGATTGAAGGGTCTCGGACATGGAGCTCATTCGGACCTATGAGCCGGGCGTCATTTCAGCTATATTTTCAGGCCACAGAGATGCGCCACGCACCAGTGCAGACGACATCGCCGTAGATATCATGCAGCGCTTTGACATTCACGTTGAGGTTTCCTTGGGTGGCTATGTAGGCCGGAATGAGCATTGATATTCTCCGGAGAAACGGTGCCGGATAGCGTGCCAGAGGGTGAAAGGGAGATAGGCGGTATATGACGATGGACGACGCGAGGGTCGCCGAGTGAATGAAGAGACACATTGTATACATCTCGAAGATGCCTCCCGTCGAGAGCCACGACGTCCAATACGCTGCTGCCAGCGCAGGTGGTCCAAGGAGCAGGAGAGCATGTACCGGAGGAGAGTATGATTCATAAAGGCGGAATATTTGGTGCCCAATCTGCTGTGCGATCAATACACTGGTATATCAACTGTATGGCCGCGACGCACCAAAGCCATCAGCACGCCATGCGTGGCGACCTGGAGGAGAGAGGGTTGAGCAGTCGCCACCATCGTGTCGTATTCTGCGTGTGATCAATCGCCAGAGAGGGAAAGATATTGTGAACGATTGAGTAATGGAAGATATAGCGACAGCAAACGCTTAGGAGGCTTCAAACTTGAACTCAGAGTTGCCGTGGGTGGGAGGCATGGACAAGCCAGGTGGTCGAGGGTACCATCCTCATCGGCGTTTTGCCCAGGCCCGCGAGGCGGCGCCCACCATCCACAGGCCCCACCATTCTAGGGATGGTTTCCGATCGAGATAAAACACCGGTCCAACTAAGAGCCCTAAAAGAAAAGCGAATATCAGCGGGGCTTCAAAGCTTCAGCAGTATAGAGCGAACAGTCACCATCACCTCCGCTGGTATACGTCAGTAGAGGGAAGTATCAAGCCACTAAGAAGCATCAGACCTCACCACTCATGCACATGACTTCCGGTTTCCGTCGGCTTCTTGGGCGGCGCGATGATGGACCATCGCGTTTTCATATTGCTTCGGGCTTGAACAGAACTGCTTGTTCCATGAACTCATAATCGCCGGCCCGGGTCGTGGGATGCGATAAGACATGATAAACCACAGGCACCCATCGGCTGAACCTGCGTTCAGCGACACAAGGATAGCGAAGCAAGGATGGCGGCTCAGACTCGTCAGCAGCAATCATGTTTCAATGTTTCTTCGAATGCAGAGAATTTCACCATGCGGAAGCCGCACTTCAAGCACTAAACGCGTTGCGAAGAGTTCATGGGCTACAAACTTACCGGTTTCCACCGTCGCACTTTGCGGTCTTAGCCGGCAAGTATTGTGATGCTTCCACCCAACAGAATGATGGAATTCCATGTCAGGAACAACTTGGGACGCACTTCGACGACTTGGGCGCAGATATCATCACCGGATCAATTCCCAGAGAGGTGCCTGAGCGCTGAACAGCCAATGTCATGGGTTGTAGCAGTTGGACCAGGTCGATGAGTAAGATGCTACAAGTACCCTGCTGTCGCTCCATCATGAGCACGCGAGGAGTCAAACAAGGCCTGGGATGAGGAGATGAGGAGATGAACGATGAGCGGGACGGTCACCATACTGCCAGTTTTGAAACGAGATGGACGCAGGACGACTCGGAGCAGTCATGGGCCTCAAGGGTCAGCGCTCAGCTCGGACTGACGATCGCGTGCTGATTTCAATCCGCGAATGCAGACAGTCATCCACAGCGAAGAACGCGTGCGGCTGGATAATCGAGCTGGCATATTCGTACACATGTGACGCGACTTCTGCGAATCCCGCCATCTTGTTCCTCGAACTTCGCGTCTTCGTCTTCCTTCATCACTGTTTGCCGAAGATGGTAGCGAAGGTGGTCGACTGGAACCTATGGGAACGATTGGTCAGACGATTGCGCCATTAAGCAGTGCTCGGACGGGAGCGCACCCAATGTTCGCCCTTCCCGGGTCGGTGAAGACACTACGAGCATACAGTCAGGAAAATGCAGAACGAGCGGTGCGAGAGGACTTCTCACATGTAGCCCCTGTCATGAGCCACGCCTAGCTTCTCCTGAATGTAGGTAGCGAAAAGCTTAGAGAACTTCTCCGTGTTCTCAGGTGGGAGGTTGTCCAGGCTCGTCTAGAGGAGCAAGCCTTTCAGGCCAAGCATCCATAGTGAACAGGAGGAGAGTTACGCACGATCGAGAGCAGGAATGCACCATCAAAAGAGCCTCCGAACATCATGTTCTGGTCGTGGACGAGGTGGACGCCAATGTAAGCTTCAGGCTTTGCCAGAGTGTCTGCGGAGAACTATAGCATCATGCCGGCGTGAGCGGAAGCGTGGGTTGTTATCGGTGGACCAGCTTGCCTTGGAGAGCTCCTTCACGAACGCCTTGGGGTCAGCGACGGAAACGTTGGTCCTGAGTTCGATGGCGGGCATTGTGGCAGGATGTGGCTCGAGAAGAAGGTTGGGCTTATGACATGATTCGCATTGTTGGCCTATTTATGCTCCTGCTAGTGCTTCCACTGGTCATGAGTTCTTGGCTTCCCGAGATTCCCCTATCGTAAGCACATCGTTCCCTTGATCTAATCGGCTCGCGTGGAGAGCCTCTCCTGTCGTGAGTACTTACTTATGCGTGGGTGTCCAAGTTTGCTTATGGGGCGGAACACTGGAAAGACATGTGAAAGGTGGATAAGAGGAAATGTAGAACTAGTAACGCTAGAGTTGGCCTTACACTTTACTTGCAGCTCGTCAGAAGAGTCTCTGTTACGTAAACATGTACGCTCAGCGCCGAGCTGGGAATGTCGCACGACGTCGACGACGGCAAGCACGCGTCAATGCACGTCGTGAGTAGGAACAGTAAGGGGTTGGTGAGAGACTGTTCCCTCTCAGACGACTCTCATCTCCTTACCACCCTATACGACCTCCTCCAACGCAAGATTGCCTCGCGACTGTATGTCACAGTCTGAATTCGTTTGAGATAAGCGTCCCGAGCTCACAGACATGCGCGATCCCAGTGACGTTGGAAGGTGCCCAGGATGGATGAGAAGCGCGACTACTACGGGGTCCAGCATGTGTCTACGATGTATGCGCGCACACCGAGGACCCGCCTAGTGAAGACCGCGTTGCTCGTGTCCTCTCTTGCGCTCCTCTCCACGCTCTACCCCATATCTTGGACTCCCGCTGGTCTGTTCAGCACCCCCGTCTCTTCTCAGTTCGCCGACCTCGCTGACCCCGCGCATGAATGGCGGGACGACATTTGGCCGCTTCGCGAGCAGACCCCTTGGGACATCTCCACAGACTTCCCCTTCCCCCGCAAGCTGAAGTACGATGTGACGGAGGGCACCTGGATGCGGCTCGACGTGCACCCCAAGACAGGTGAAGTCATCTTCGATCTGCTTGGCGACATCTACTGCCTCCCCAAGAGCGCGTACGACGCGTCTTCCCTATCCGCGGGGGCTCATACGCGTGCCGTCCCTGTCTTGAAGGGTGTTCCCCACGACTCCGACCCTCACTTCTCCCCCGACGGCACCCAGTTCGTTTTCCGGAGCGACGCAGGCCTTGGCGTTGAGAACATTTGGGTCAAACGGTGGAACGGCTGTGCGGCCGCCGACATCCGCCCTGCACACGCCACAGGCGATATCGAGGACGCGTTGAACGCCCAGGAAGTGGAAGAAGAACTTCTTGCTAGCGGCGTCCAGGAGACACCAGAGAGGAAATACCACAGGTTGCTTCGCGAGGGGCGATATGATGGTGCGTTCTTTGCTTTTGATATGCTTCTCATGTCTGTCGGAAGGGATGGACGCGGACGTAGCTGTGGGCGTGTGGCCATACCAGGACCCGCGCGGATCTGTACCCGGCGTGAATGTCGGGATCTTCGTGCCGGGTACATTCCGGCGAGAGTATTCGCCGATGTCGAGTAACTCGAAGGTCAGGTCTACGCGTTCTAGGTCTCGGGCACAGGTTCGGCGAAGCTTAGCCTCCTCCCGTACCTGCACCATCCCCAGGAGTGCATCCTCGTGTTGGAGGCGAGGTGTCAGCCCCATCCTTGATATTCTCTACTTTCTGCCCCGGCAGTCTGATCCATTGCAGAGGTCTGGTGCTCATGAAACAAATGACACAGCGAAACGCGTCACTAATGAGACGTACCGATGGGTATCCGACGCGCGTTTCCACCCCGACAGCACCAAAGTTGTGGCGACGAAATGGTTCACGTCTAGTCGTAGTCTCGGCGCGGGTGAGGCTTGGGAGTTCTCCATTCCCAGGCATGCATCGGCGAATTCCATTCAAGCCGGAAGTGGGAAGCTTTTGGTTGGTCGGACCCTGCCCTTGGGTTGGGGCGGTGAGGACTACGGCGACCAGCAAGTCGGGCCTGAACAGTTCATCTGGAAAGGCAACGATACGCTCATCTACTCAAAGAACGTACGCGACACAAATGGTGGTTGGGAGTATAGCAAAGGTGAGCGAAAGAGTGTCGAAACTGGTAGAAACGATTGTGCTGACATCCTCCCAGACGTTTACAAGGGTATCAACGCTATCTTCTCGACAAACATAACCTCAAAGCAAACTACCACCCTCGTTGACGCTAATCCAGGGGGAGCCACCCGTCCTGAGCTGTCGCGCGATGGCCGTACCCTGGCCTTCGTCCGCCGGGTTCGTGATAAGGAAGCGTTGGTTCTTAAGTAAGTCGCTTAGGGCTTGTTCCTCCAACATACTCTGACAGGCAGGCGAACTAAGGGACCTGGAAACTGGTACATTGCGCAATATCTGGTATGGCCTGACCTATGACCTGAGCATCGTCTCTGCTCCGATGGGGACTTATCCATCCTTCGCGTTCACTCCCAAAGACGACGCAATCATCATCTGGGCCGCCGGAAGGATCTACCACGTGCCTGTCGCTGTGAACAAGAACGGCGAGCGGGTCGACGCTGGGGAGCCCCAAGTCATTCCCTTCCAGGCTCATATCGAGAAGCGCATTGCGGAGACGCGATCGTCAAAGACGGACCTCAAGTCCGTCGAGACGGCCGAGACTCAACGCGTATACGCGTTCCATGAGCTCCGTGTCGACGAGGCAGGCGACTATGCCGTCTTCCAAGCCGCTGGCGCGACTTACGTGCAGAAGATCGAGGGCAGCGGCAAGCACCGCGCCGAACCGGTTCCTGTCCGCGACCGCAAAGCACCTTACTACTCGCCCTCGTTCGTGCCGGGAGCTCCTCATGTCGTCCTTCACGCGCGCTGGTCAGACGTCGAGTTTACGACGCTCGAACTTGCGAACCTCACGTCCGGTACAGCGCACGTCCTGACTGGTCTCCCCTTCGGACGCTACTACTCGCCAATCCTCTGCGCTTGCACTGGGTCCAAGCACCAAATCGCGTTCCTCCGCACGGGCGGCGACTACCTCACGGGGGACGTCGTCGCGACCGCAGGCGCCGGGCTATACATCGGCGAGCTAACGCTCCCCTCCCGCTTCCACGACAAAATCGCTATCAAGAACCTGAAGTTTGTCCCATCCGAGATCGACACGGACGACGTCTTGACCACGCAGCTCCGGTTCCTCGAAAAG
Source organism: Ganoderma meredithae (assembly GCA_022814645.1). Classification (NCBI taxonomy): domain Eukaryota; kingdom Fungi; phylum Basidiomycota; class Agaricomycetes; order Polyporales; family Polyporaceae; genus Ganoderma; species Ganoderma meredithae. The sequence continues at coordinate 40,678 of JAKLMY010000078.1, read as the reverse complement.
AACAAAAAGCTCCTCGTCTCGTCGCCCCGGCGCGCGTTCGTCATCGACCTCGCGGGCGGCCCTGACAAGGATGGCGCGTACAGGCACGAGACGCTCGCCAAGGGCCGCATGTCCGCGGAGCTCGCGGTCCCGCCGCCGTCGAAGAGCAAGAAGAGCGCGGTGGCGATCGTCGACTTCCACCACGTGTACTATGCTCCCGCCGTGGCGGCCGACGACGCCGTGTGGAGCAAGCCTGCGAATGCGACCAAGGGCCTGCAGAGGCTGAGCGTGGATGGGGGGCATTCGATCACTTGGAGCGCAGACGGGTCGAAGCTGTTCTGGTTCCTGGGTGCGTCTGAGCATTACCTCGCGTCTTCTCGGAGAGTACGGCTGATCGTTCGTTGACTATTAGGTCCCTACCTCCACTACGTTGACGTCTCAAAGCTGAGCGTCTGTGCCATGGCCGCTCAGAAGGACAAAGTGAACTTCGGTATCGAATGCACGAAGAGCCACCCGAAGTACCAGGAGGTCGTCGTTGAGTACGCCAGCGACATCGCGCGGCTGAAGGATGAGGCCGCCGCATTCGCGGAGGCTGAGTATGGCAAGTCTGCAGTGGAGGATGCAAACTCAGGCGCGGATTTCTTCGTCTTTGCGAACGCGACCCTGTTGACAATGAGCACTGGCAACATCCACAACGACATACTGCACGACGCGGTGCTCGTGACGCGCAACGGCCAGATTGAGGCGATCGCTGGCGTCCACGACTACGTTATTCCGTATGGGGCGACCGTTCTCGATGCTGAAGGAGGTCAGTTATAGGGCAAACATCTTGCCTTGGTAACCTTGCTGATCATAGCTGTCCAGGATATGTCGTTCCTGGTTTCATTGACGTTCATGCGCACTGGAACGGCTTTGAAACCGCACTTCCGGCGAGGTCGTGGGAGATGGCGACTTTCCTCGCGTATGGCGTTACGACTCTCCACAAGTAGGTCCCGTTCTATTTTTCTTCTGCGCTTCATCTCATCTCACTCAATGTACTACAGCCCAAGTGCGGACACCGTCCTCGCCTTCGCAGAACGCTTCCGTCTGGAGCGTGGCCAGCTTGTCGGCCCTCGCATCTTCCAAACTGGAACCATTGTATATGGTGCTGGGGCACCAGTCTATCATGAAGACATTGTGAGCATGGAGGAGGCTCGGTCTGCCCTGCTCCGTATCAAGGTTGAGGGTGGCCCGTCTAGCTTCTCGTACAAAAACTACAATCTACCTTCGCGGTATGTCCTGACATTCCCTTCCTTGTGCGATGTGGACTGAAGTAGGTGCCAGTGCGTCCCGTCAGAGGTTGCTTCTTGCTGCGCGCGAGCTTGGCATGCTTTGTTTCCCAGAGGGTGTAAGTACCATTCTTATCTTCGATGGCATTGTCACTGATTTATGCGCAGGGTATGAACTACGATTGGGATCAAACGTACATCGTTGACGGTAAATGCTTCGTTTGTTCGAACCGCGATGTATTGCTCATGTGTGATGGATAACAGGCATGACGACTGTCGAACACGCCCTCCCCATCCCGGTGCTTTACGACGACACCTTGAACCTGTACGCGCTCAGCGGCACGGGTTCGACCCCGACGCACATCGTCAACTACGGTGGTGTGATGGGAGAACAACTCATCTGGGCAACAGAAGACATCCCAAACAACGACAAGTGAGTACATTTTGGTGTTGCGGTATTGTAATTCTGACTTTTGGACAGGCTGAGGCGCTTTGCTCGGCATGACGGCTTGGAGTCCTTGACTGAATCCACGGCTCGTCCTAAACTCTGTGAGTCCTAAACCCGTTTTGAACCAAGGACGATAGTTGATTCCCGCGTAGCCTACCAGGCCTTCAACACATCCATCTCCACCGCCAAGCTCGTCCGCAAGGGCCTCAAAGCACACATCGGTGCACACGGTGAGCCGCCACTCGGTGTCAACTACCACGCCGAGATGTGGTACACCCAATCGGGCGGCCTAACCAACTACGAGGTCGGTCTACTATCTATTTTCTTGCCACTTCGTGAATGCTAACTTGGATGTTTCAAGACGCTCCGGGCCGCGACGTCCGATGCAGCAGCCACGCTCGGCATCGACGATGCGGTCGGTTCTCTGACTCCAGGCAAGCTTGCCGACTTCGTCGTCTACCCTCCCGGCGTCGATCTCCTTGAGGGTCCCATTAGTGGTACGAGGGATATCCGCTTCGTGGTAAAAGGCGGTCGTGTCTTCGAAGCTTCGACCTTGGCGGAGGTCTGGCCAGTGCCCGGACGCAAGGAGCCTTTACCCCCGATCAACGCAGATTGATGTTGAAGGCTATGAGGCTTCAACTTCAGAGACCGACCTTGATGTTGTATATCTACTACGTGGTTTACCTGCTGACGCCTGGTTTCATGAATACTTGTAACGATGAGAAACATTGAACATCCTCCAGTCTCTCTGGGCTGTGTAAGCGGTTTCGGATGATCACAGCGCCACCCCTTGTACCTTGCAAGGGTGCACCTGTAATGCAACGTCTGCATTATATATCCCGGACCAAACTCACCCGCTGTGCTCCTCAAGCGAACGCAGCCGCAGTGGCTTGGCACATCAACCCAATGTTGTGGCAATGCCTCCTCCAAGCGTTCGTCCATATATCAAATCAGACGTTCAGGCACACTGCTGTGGCCAGCGCAGCATGCTCCTCAGCTCTCCATCAGCTCCATCCTCCGAGCTCTCCAAGCTCCAAGGTCCAAGGTCCACCAAACCAGTACCGGCGTGCATGGCATTCGACCTCCAAGGTCATCGTCCCCCGTTTTTTCATCCTCGTCACGTCACTGAGACGGAAGCAATATCCTGACAGTAAGTTACGGTAAACGCGTCGTACGTTTGGTCCTCTGCTCATGACGGTGGTAACCATCAACAGGATTCTGTTTTAAGTATGTGAATTGCCTCAAGGGCTGCGGGCCTGCACACCGCTACCGCAGTGTTTGTGGTTACGCTGGCGTGTTTGTCACATTTTAACATCGCGTGGAACGAGCATGCCACAAGCATCATTTGATTCTGCGACGCGAAGCAATTCGAAATTCTTATGTAAAGCTCCATAGTCTCGCGATGCGAGTACTTGTGGTGTCGCACAGGTACATGACTTGGTTGCGGTCAGGTATGAGTCCATGTGGCGATCCCCAATGAATATATAGGTTGCCTGTCCGTGTCCTCAGATGGGGCGTTTCGTTTTCAACCCTTCCGTATCTTTCGCTGTTATGATGAAGTTCCTTGTTGCCACAGTTTTCTCTCTTGCTACGCTCGTTCTCTCAACATCGGTGCCTAACCCCATCCCTGGAACTGGTAAGATTTCACCCCAGCTCACTCACAGCATGTTACTCACATCGTCGATTATAGGCAATGTTGTGCTTCGCGACCCCTCCATCCGGTACAATGCCAAACTCAAGAAGTACTTCGTTTTCTCCTCTGACGAAGGCCTCAAGATATTCACGAGCCCTCAGTTGAAAGGGTGAGCGACCTATCGGGCATGTCGGTCACTCCTTGCTGATACGAAATAGATAGACCTTGGACACGTGCGGGCTCAGTCCTCCCCGGCAAGTGCTCTAAGATTAACCTGCCAGGCCGCTGCCTTGGATGGTCTCCGGATATCAACTTCGTCAACGGCAAATATGTCCTGTATTACGCCGTATCGGTTGTTGGCAGCCCGAACTCTTCCATTGGTCTAGCGACTAGCCCGACAATGGAGGAAGGGACATGGACCGACCACGGGGAGGTCTTCCACTCGAAGAAGGGTGATATTTTCAATGCTAGTGAGTGACTTATCGACGTCCCCCTTTCACGCGTTATAAAAACCACACGCCTTGCATCTATAGTTGGCCCCAACTTGATTGAAGTGGATGGCGGGCTCAAGTTGTCGTTCGGATCATGGAACCAGGGACTTTTCCAAATCCCTCTCGCGAACATCAGCAAGCCTGCCAAGGTAAGCCCCTCTCCTCATCTGGCACCTTTGGTAGGCTAAAGGATGTGCAGCCCGCCCCCGGTACCCACCTCGCTGGTGCTAACTCCGAGCCGAATGAAGCCGCATTCATGTACAAGCCCAAGAATTCAGCGTACTACTATCTGTTCTTCTCCAACGGCTTCACCCCTCTTATCGGCGCCAACGTACGTATTCCCTGAGTGCTCCGTTCAACTTGAGGCTTGCTCAACTCACTTCTTCTGCGAAGTCTTCCCACCCCCGCCCAGCCCCAGGCAAGGAGTACAAGATTCTTGTTGGCCGCAGCAAGAGCGTCACCGGCCCGTTTACTGATGAGCATGGCAACCTTTTGACGAAGGCATCCAGCCCTCCGATCGGTGTTCACGTCCTCGGCTCACACGACAACATCTACGCTCCTGGCAGTGAGAGCGTCTACTTGGATCCCGTCAGCGGCCGCGATATCCTCATCTATCACTACGTTCGAAACGATACGTACGGTGGTGCTTCGTACCTCGGCATCAACTACCTCGATTTCAAGTCGGGATGGCCCGTTGTGATTGAGAAGTAAGGGAGGGTGCGTCGGTCACGGTGTAGCCATTCATCTTTCCGTTTTCCATTCATGTCTTGTTCTATTTCACAGATATTGTGAGCATTTTTCATATTTCTTCGACGATGTAGTATCATACCAGTTCGGGCAGTAGAAGAGGACTGGTCACTGCCACCGTCCAATCATGACGCACTCAACAATTAGGCGCCTCTCAAATCGTCCTTCACCGCGACGACATACCGACTGACTCCCTCAAGTTTTTCTCGCCGTCAATTCCGGCCTGAGGGGCCACGCACCATATCCGGGAACGCGAGCTTCGCATGAACGACGGTCTGCCATGGCCGAGACTTTGAAATATTCCCCTGATTCCATGATAGTACTGCGCAAATGCTGCAGTTGCCTCAAGCCCCAGGAAGAGAATATCCAACTGAAGAGATGTGCAGGATGCGGCTCCGTCATGTACTGCAGCAAGAAATGCCAAAAGAACGACTGGCCTCACCACAAGTACGTCGCGCCGTGCCTCCTGTAGCACAAACCGGCACATGCCACGTAGCATCCTTGTCGTATGTGGAGTGCCAATGGTACTTCAAAAGGGGATGATTGAATAACTGACCGCACCCTCTGCTAGGACAATGTGCAAATACATCGCGCGACGCGATCGCGAGAACTGGGGCAAGGATCGGCTCGACACCGAAGGACAGCTCGTCGGATTCAAGGACGCCACCGAGCTCTCCGACGCGCTCTCCGACTGGATCGACATCAACCACTGGGCCTTGGGCATCTACGCGAAAGCCCATGCTCTCCGCGAGGGCGGCTTCCGGGACGGCGGCATCAAGTTCACGCAACACCCGCCCAAGGTCCTCGTCATCGGCCTCCTCTGCCTGCCTGGAGCGCGCGCCCTTCCACCTGGGCGTGGCTTCCGGGTGCTCGGGCACGACTGGATCACCGTCGAGCGGTACAAGAGCGGCTCCGCGATCGACCTCGAGAACTGGAACCACACGCTGCCCACACAGCGGAGCATGCGGGCGGGCTTCGGGGACAACTCGCTGTTCGCGGGGCTGCTGCCGGTGCGGTTCGAGGTGCTAGGCACGATCATCTCGATGTTCTCCTTCTTCCCGCAGCATCACCCCAGCCCGATCATCATGGAGACGGACTTCGACGTGGAGGATATGTAGATCGCGATCGACGACGCCGTCAGGCTCTCTGAGGGAAGCATGAACGCCGGCTTGGCCTTCCGGTGCATCGATCCCCACAACACACACGTTGCGCTGCCGGGGAAATTTGTGCAAGCGAACAAGAGATGGGCTTGGGAGCCTGCCTTCCCCCACTGGGAGGGGTACCTCGAAGGCAAATACGACCCTCCCGGTTTCGACTCGCTCAAATTGAAGAGCCTCCTCTCGTCTCTGAAGTCCGACGCCAATATGCTCCAATTGCTGGTCATGTTTGAGGCTCTTTGAGATGTACGTGGTCCCGTCTCGGTCAAAGATGACTACTCGATCAACATTCATTCATTTAACAGCGATGTACGTATTATCCAAGCGGAGTTGTTTTGGCAACTCCGTGTTTATCCAATGTATCGCAACGATTTTGCATGTAGCCCATGTACTATCGAATATATCCGGAAAACTTCCTCAAACAGCCTCTCGTTCTTGCCGGGCTTGTGAAAAGGGATTACGATTGAATTAAGATAAGGATCATAGTCTACAGTGGATACGACGGAAGCTTGAAACAAATAGATGCTATTTATCGATGTCCGAGCTGGACTTCAGGCATCGCGCGAACTACCGCTGCCCGTACGACTTGGTCTCGTACTTGCCTGCAATGCAGTCCACGGGTCAGTCTCCCCCGACTCACAAACCAAGCAATAGCACGCACCGACGCCAACAATGATATTCGCAGGATCCTGCGCCTTGCCCTGGAGGTAGTTCTCGAGGATCTGCTTCGTGCCCTGCGCATAACGCGCCTGCGAGTCGAGCGTCGTGCCCGAGTAGTGCGGCACCATCCCGTTCCCACCCCCGAGCGGGTTCTTCATGTAGCGCCACGAATGGTCCTTGGGCGCGGGCTGCACGTTCCAGACGTCGCCCGCGTAGCCGTTGATCTGCCCGGACTTGAGCGCCGCGGCGACATCCTCCGTGTTGCAGATCGCGCCGCGCGCGGTGTTGACGATCCACGCGCCCTTCTTGAAGTGCTTGAGGAGCTCAGCGTTGATGAGGCCCTTGGTGCCGTCGTGGAGGGGCGCGTTGATCGTGACGACATCGCACTGAAGGCGGTTAGATATGTGAAAAGAAGCTCTGGGGAGGACAATGTTTTACCTGAGACACAAAGTCCTTCAGATCTTCAACGCGCCGCGCGCTAACCTTCGCGGCAGCGTCTACATGCGCGAGTAATGCTAGTCAGAACTCGGCGCACTAGGCTGGCAAGCCTATACTCACCAGTAGGGAGGGGGTTGTAATCGTAATACAGCAGCTCTTTGGGGTTGAACGGCTGGAGACGCTCCAGCACGCGATAGCCAATGCGGCCCGCGCCGAGGGTGCCGATGACCTTGCCCTCAAGGTCGAACGCGTTGCGGGCGACGTCGGACACTTGCCACTCACCGCGCTCGATCATCTCGTGCGCGGGCACGAAGTTGCGCACGAGGAGGAGGATGTTCATGACGACGTGCTCCGCGACGGACACGACGTTCGAGCCTGTCACCTCGAGCACCTGTATGTCGCGCTCGACGGCCGCGTCGAGGTCGATGTGGTCCGAGCCGACGCCTGCGGTGACGCACACCTTGAGGTTTTTCGCTTTCGCGATGAGCTCGCGCGTGAGGTAGCCCGGGTGGAAGGGCGTGGTGATGAGCACCTCTGCGTCCTTGATGTGTTGCTGGAAGACACTGTTCGGGCCTTCCTGGTCGTCCGTGACCTAGAGGGGGACGAGAATGAGGGCATTGCATCGCAGGGACAGTGGGGGCGGAAAGCGACGCACGATATACTCGTGGCCTTGTGATTCGAGCCACTGCCGGATGCCGAGTTGGTTCTCGATGGTACCGAGAAGGCGGGGCTCTTTTTTGGCCGCCTCGCCGCCCTTGTAAAGGACGGCGAGGATCTAAAGAGTTCTCAACGTCAATGACTATCGCGACAGATTCAGCACTGATTGCTCACCTTCATGCCCCGGTTGGGGACATGGGTCCTAGCGGCGGTGGAAGCGATTCCACGCCTAAGGGCAGTGGCAGAGGCGTTGAGGAAAGACATTGCTGTTGAATGGATGTGAGTCCCGGGGGGGGGGGGGTTGAGTCTGAGAGAATGGAGGATGTGGTTGTTGAATGTCGACGGACATCCTGGAGAGACTTATATAGTCCTTGAACCCAAGCTCCCTCGTCAGTACTACGGCGTCCACGGGGAGCATGAGTTCACGAGCTCTCCGGGAACGGGCGAGTATAGAAACGCTTCCTCATACGATTCTTCATTGAAGCCGACCGTAACGCTCCACCCGACTGTGGCCGGATTCGGCGCTGAGAACGTTGACAACTTGACAAAAAGCGTCCGGGTCGCTCAGCTTCGGGTGCACCGGAACACCATGGGCGGGCGCTTATTAGGTTCCGAGACTCTCCGAGCGTCAAACTTGAAAGCAACTCGGAGGACAGAACATCGGGGTTTGTCCATCCGTCTCTGGCACAAGGGGTAACGCCTGCAGCCGGGTCAGAATATGAGCAAACGGTTGTCTAATTTTGGAACGCTTTGGATGCCGACTCGCCTAAACTACAGGCAGAGCAGTCACCCGAAAAACACCGTGTCATACGTAATAATGTGGCTCTTGAAGCTGTGATTTCGCCACACTACGACCCTCATTGTCAGTGGATCAGCTGTACGCCAACGCATATGTACATCGTCAATAGGCATGATACTGACGATGTCTTATCGATGTGGTCGTTCGACCAGAGGGAAGGTAGGCGCTTCAAGGCTGCAGAACAAGAGTCCGCAAGACCTGTTCGCTGTCCAGACTTGAAGGGATGTCAGAACATATCCTTGCTTCGGAGATAGCGCACCACAAAGATAGATTGGGGCTATAATCTTACAAAACGTAGCTGCCGGTCCATGGAAACGATATCGATACAGCAAACCAACACTAGTCGTACAACATGCTGTCCTACAGACGTGCCCAAAGCTAGGCCGTCGACGGGTCAGACCTTTCTCTTCTGCCATCGATACAAAACAATGACGACGCACCCATAAGTTACTATGTCGAACGTCAGAGCCTCGCGAACCGCTCGAACAAATCCTTTGGAAGCATCCCCGATTTGACGATGTAGAACGGCAGCTTGCGCGCGAGATCGTTCCACATATCCGTGTCCTGCAGCACGGGCTGCCACACCCAGTTCTTCTTCTCGCGCACCATGAGCCCCGGCGTCGGCGTGTACACGTAGTCGTTCGGCGCGCGCAGTGACACCCCCGCGTTCACGCTGCCCTTGCATAGCCCCATGAGATCGAGCACCATCGTCTTCGTCGGCTCGTCGAGTGGCCCGCGCCGCGCGCGGTACACCGGGTGCTGGTTGTGCACGACCATGCCCGTGTCCTTGAGAATGTACACGACCGAGACGACGCCCGCGAACGCTGGGTCGTGGTCCTGCCGGAAGCTCCGGTCCATCGCGACGCGCCCGGGTTCTGCGTCCTCCCAAGCCCGGAGGAGTACTGAGTTCCCCTGGTAGTCTGCGGGAGTGATGACCGCGATCGAATCGAGGCGGAATGTGGTGGCGGGGCAGCCGTCATGCACCTTGTTCGCGGTCACGGTATACGACATGAAGTAAGGTGTGGAGGAGTCGAGGCAGAGCCGTTCAGGGCCGCCCTCGAGCAAGACGGCCGCCTTCGTCATCGTCGTGAATGACCAGCGGTGCGTCTCGGCCCAGTCTTTGAGCGCATGGGCGAAGGAGACGGCGGTGGGGAAGCCGATGGTCTGCAGGACCTTCAGGCGGCGGCCCTCTGGGGTGTTGAGCATCTGCCCCTGTTGGCGGCAGCCCACCCTAGCAGGGGCAGAAGGGTGAATGCGTTAGCGAACGAAAGAGGCGGCAGTGACTCACTTGTGCGCTCGCCATGCCTCCTTCTGACACTCCTTGCTGCAATACATGACAGTATTGCACCCCCCACATCGTTTCAACTTGCTTCTCCGGTCTCCTCCTCCACAGTGGTGACAGCGAGTAAGATCGTCAGGAAGGAAAAACGAGGTTTCGCCTGGGGCGTCGGTCATGTCGGTGGTTCGAGGTCAAGGTTGGTAGTGTTAAATAAGGCGCACACTGAATCGATGTCATGTGGCCTCAAAATGACCCGACCAGCTGTCACGACCGGCTGAAAAGGGAAGGCGCGGGAACTGCACCACGCACAACCGTTGGACTATCCGCACTTTCCCCAGCCTGTTACAACGCTCTCAACCTCAGCCCTACGGGTGGACTAGGCCTATCTCGGTATCTCGGGAAACCGTAACGCGGTCACTCTGTGACCTGCTCGTTACACCAGCTCGTCGCTTTTCCATTCCCACGACTATAAGTGCTTTCCATCTCTCTTGTTCTCATGAACATGAGAACAATGCACGTCGTCTCCGTCGCAAGCCTTGCGATCCCCACTCGCGTTCTTATTGTACTACAGGCTTCTGATGGCGCGCTGTACGTTCTGGAACAAGCAACACAGACGCCGATCTCACAGCCCACCAGGCTGGTCGTCCAAGAGACCTTCGAGGCCGCTGAGAGATGGAACAACGTGGATCGGCGCGATGCCGTGAGCGGACTTATCTCCGTGCATTCATACTTGGACAGTCCGACTCGAAAGAACTGGCCCCGTCTGGCGGTGTGGACATTGCAACTCCTGCCGCGGCCAGCGAAATCTTTATCTGGTGGCATCTTGCTCCTTGTACTGACGCTGTCCGTCTGACACTGATATTGTTCGGATCTTGCAGAGACACCGCCGTGATCAAGTTTCAACGCTCTTGGGTTTGGTTGTCACTTTTGTGTTGGCATCTGCCATACAAAGTTTGGGGGGTAAAAAAAGCGTTCAGTATATAAACTCTTGGATGCTCTCGGCAGTGGCCAATCTCCGCAACCCCCATGATGAACACCTTAACCCACTCGATGAACACCTCAATGACTAGCACCTTGAGCTTCAACTCCTCACTGAGCAGCTTTCCTCTGAACAGCACAATTGGTGCTGCACTTCTTGGGACATTTTGTTCACTTACGTAAGAGTATTTACTCTCCCGTTGTAGAAGTGTTCACTGAAGCATCGAGACCTACATACTAGGCTATATGGCATGCCATTCCATCAAGCATACCGGTACTATAAGATATATTCTGATGATCCTCTTTGGTTGAAAGTGCTTGTGAGATTAATGCCAAGATTCACAATTGGATGCCACTGAAATAATTTCTAGGTTTTTGTAGTGGTGTAAGCAATCAACTTTTGGTTATTTGATTTATACACTTGGCATTTAATTCAACAAAGTTGCTTAGAAAGCATCCATACAGCTATATGTATCAGGGCAAAGTGAGTCTGTACTACTTACCCAGTTGGCCTTGAGGAAACCTAACATATCAAACACATTCAAGCTATTACACATTTATCATCAAATATTCAGATCCATCTATCCTGAACAATGATGATTGGTATGTATACATACTAATGTTCTAACACTTTATTGACATGTATTGTATTGCATAATAGGAGTTCTTATGCAAGTAACTAGTTTCTTTCAAGTGTTTATGAGTCTCACTAATTGTAACAATAGGTTTTGCCAGCATTGACTGTAGGACATTGTTATATAACATCTAAATCTTGCCTCTAATATAGTCCCACCTATTTTCTCTCAAGGGAACCATTGTTATATGCACTCAAGGGTAGGCATTTCAAATTTGTCTGTATTGAATCTCAAAAAGCTTACAGAGACTAGATTTTTTGCTCGTCGAGCATTTATAAGTTAGCATTTTCCTATAAAACCCAACTATATATTGAATCCGTTTCAGTTGCAAGGCAGTACCAGAGATGGGCAATCATAGTAGTAAGTCATAGCATATGGAATATATATTAATTTGCTCACATAGTTTAACAAGGTCGCATTGTTACTTGGTGAATTTGGTAAGTAGAATTTTATATATCTAGATACTGTAACTATAATGTGAAATCTATAAACAGGGTTTACATTAGGTAAGACAGTCACTGCCCAAAGATCTGCTTTATTGCTGACCTTGATTGTAGCCTCAACAATTAATAGGTATTTATATTGATTGTTACTTTGATCAATCTGAAATATTTTGGATTGTAGTTTTGTTTCAAGTCAAGGTTTTACCTCAGTCCCTGATCCTGTGGGTACAATAATATACATACATGCAAAATTATCTAATACATTTATAAGTGGATTGTGGCAGTTTCTGCAGTCTTAGCTGCTATTGCAGATATTATATTAACAGTCATATTGACACTTTCACTATATAAAAGCCGGACTGGTATTCAAAGGTACTTTTGTACATTTTCAAAGCAGTTATCCTACCAATGCTAATAAGATGTTTAGCACTGACTCTTTGATGGACATATTAATACTCTATTCAATAACTACTGGTCAGTCATACAACTTTGAAGTTGAAACCAAGGTGTTTGAACACATTTTTAGGGTTACTTACTAGGTAGCAAATTATAAACCTCACATACATAATAATGACTCTTACAAATTGAGCATAGCACCATAATGCTGGCACTACTCATCACTGTAAGTAATTATTGGTAGTTTTGAAGTAGTTGAAATGAAAAGTAAGCTAAAATTTCGATGATCTTTGTAGGCAGTAGCATTGCCAAATGCATATATATTTGTTGCATTGTCTTTCATTGCAACTAAATGTAAGCAAATACCATAAAGGTTTAACAAGAGTAATACTAATCCTGATTCTAACTGAATGACATCAGTGTACACAAACACACTGCTTGCAGCGTATGAGTTTAAATCTTTGATATGAGAAGCCTGTCTAATGTTGACTAAAACTGTATTGCAAACAGGTTAAATGCTAGGCAATCTTTGAGAAGTGTTGCTATGAATTCTTCTGACACAAATATTCTTTATGCTGATGGATGGAGAGAGCAGTAGATTTGGTGAAAACATTGGCACCACTAGAACCTTTTCATTTCCCCTGCTGGAGCAACAGAACTTCTTAACATATGTTCAGTGATATGTTTTTTCCCTACTATCTAGTAGTCTCGCCCATGTAACCTTATGGCAGCTTTGGTTCTAACTCAAATATTCAATGTAATACCAGCTACCTGGAGAGGTTTAAGCAGTGCCATGTATAAAAATACCTAGGAGACTCTACTGACAGTGAATGCTGTTATTCATTTATGATCTAGAGTGGCATGAGCATTTACCTGCTGGAGATGGACCACAAATTCTAGTAAATTTGCCTAAACAATTCACCTCACCAAGAATCTCAGCAACATAAGAAGGGACAGGCCACACATAGATGGGCATTCCTCGCTACAACATACTCAACAGGCAACCGGGCCAATCTCCAATGACAAGATCAAACTCAGAGCTTGCTCTTCTCAGCCTTTTTCACATACGCGATCCCCGCACCCAAGCACACCTTGCCCGTCGCCACATTCTTCGTCACGAACGCGACCTCCGTCTCACCCTCGTGCCCAGGCGCGCTCGCCGGCCCGATCTCCCAGACGGACGTCTCGATCGCGTCCCCAGGCTTGACCGGTGCCGTGAAGCGAACGCCGAACAGGCGGAGGGATGCCGGGTCACCGCCCCCAACGGCGGAGACGATAGCGCGTGCGGCAAAGCCGAACGTCGCCAGCCCATGCAGGATCACTCCGCCGAAGCCGGCGGCCTGTCCGATCGCGGGGTCTGCAGGTGCACGAAGGTATGAACACCCAGGTGCGCGCACTGGGTAAGAAGGAAGGAAGGACGCACTGATGTGAAGTTCGTTGTAGTCGCCGCTGAGGCGGTAGGCGACGGCCTGCTCGACGCTGGTCTGGTCACGCACTACCCAGTCGGGCTTCCGGTCCTTGGGAGGCTGCTTCGCCTGGGGAGGGCCCGCGATCCGCTTGGAGTAGTTGGTGCCAGTCGCTTTCACGCCGAGGTTGAAGGAGCCGCTCTGTAGCGTACTATGTTAGCGCGGCGGTCGAGATCAAGGACACTTCATGCGAGCCTGCCGGGGTCGGAATAATGGACCAAAGCATGTACGCCCGAACCAATAACACGTAGGAGTGCACGAGTAGCAAGATGTAGCCTTGCCGAGAGAACGGGGTACATGTACTCATGTGCTCTCGAGCGCCTCTACAAAAAGGATAAAAACTCACGTAGAGCTTAGCATAGGGTGTGCCTTGAGGGTCAACGAGCGTAGTTTCATTCTCGAGGATGATACCGGACTCTGGAGGTATGGTACATGAAGAGAAGCTCGACATATTGGATGACACGACCTACTGTTCTCGCTCACGCCAACAATCCGCTTTGTGACCTTCCATCCTGGGCCGCTTACTGGGGGAAGAGGCTTCAGAATCTCGATGGACTGGCTGCCGTGCACCTGTCATACAAGCAGGTCAGCTCCCTCCACCACGTCTTCATAAAGGAATCGCGCGATAATTTACAACACGGTTCGGATCGAACTTGGGGAGACCCGGGACAGGCTTGCCGCCCGCCATGAGGTGACGAAAGTCCACAACGTCCTGGTTCGTGCCTGGGTAAGGGGAGCAAGAGCATGAGGGAAGTCTGGGTGACCGCGAATAGGGGAGACTGACCCTTGAAGGGGAGCACGACGGGATAGGTAGGGAAGGGAGACCATGACTTGTCTGAAGGGTGTCATGAGGATCTTGTCGACGACGCTGACCGGAGGAATGCATACCCAACTCTGAGTGACATGACGGTCCAGTCAATGCGTTTATATAGGCGGCGAAAACAGTTACTAAAGCGCACCGTTAATGATAGCAAAATCGTTGTGCTTAGCCCCGATTCCAACACCGTAAATGAGAAGGTCCCTCTGGTTCCAAGACACCTGTAGAAGGGTATAGTCTCAGAGGGGTTGTCCATGCAAGATGCACCATGCAAATGGGATACGTACAGGCTGGTCCTCAATCTGGTAGCCGACAGCTGAGCCAAGGTCGTACTGCTGCGACATGTTGATATTCAGAGATGGTCTATGCTCGGGATTGACGATGGGGGAAAACAAGAAAGAGGAATACGTCGCAGGATGCGGGGCATGATGCTGCGAGGGGTGCGCCCATACATAACCGGTTGCGCGGCGGTGAAAGAGAGCCCGGGGACCGAAAGCGCATGATCGTCCTTGACCCGTGACCGCGCGATAGCCGAGCGTGACCTCGACCGTGACTGTGACAAAATATTCTTTCCCTGCGCAGTACTTGTGCTTTCGTCTGGCTCCTCTGCTCCGTCTTGCCGCTTCGTTGGCCTCTCTGGCATTCCTAGAGCTCTATCTAGGCAACAAATTCTGCTTATCCACGCAATTTACCGAATATGGCCTCAGCGTCGACTTCAGAACTCACTCACCCCGTGGTGTTCACCACGCAAACACAATATCTCCTGCCGTCACAAAAATTCATGATCCCTGCGACTTGGAAACGCTACCAGCTCTCACAACTCGTCAACAAAGCACTCTCATTATCGGCACCAATTCCGTTCGAGTTTCTTGTCCAAGGGGAGATT
Source organism: Ganoderma meredithae (assembly GCA_022814645.1). Classification (NCBI taxonomy): domain Eukaryota; kingdom Fungi; phylum Basidiomycota; class Agaricomycetes; order Polyporales; family Polyporaceae; genus Ganoderma; species Ganoderma meredithae. The sequence continues at coordinate 25,501 of JAKLMY010000078.1, read as the reverse complement.
CTCCGTGGGACATTAGCAGAATGGTGTGCTGAGAAGGGCGTTGGTGAGGTACGTCTAGCGTCGTACTCGGCGTTCAGAGATTGGCCGTAATGACGCGTGGTTTTTTAGGAAGAGACTCTAGAGATAGAGTACTTTGAGTCAATCATGCCACCTCAGCGCATGTCCTCTCTGCCCCACGAAGATTGGGCTTCTTCAATATCATGTCAGGTCCCTGGGTATGTTACTGTTCTCCCGTCACGCGTCGGATGGTGTTCGCCCTCTCCAAACGCGCCAGTCAAACGTCACCGGAGCCCCCGAGTCCTACGTCTCCCTGAGTCTATCTCATAATTCACGAATTTCCGCTGAGCGGTTCGATCACCTTGAGAGACCAGAAGTAGCCGGTAATCTGATTTGCAGCTGCGTCACAGTCGCAGTCGTCATTCCTCGGTGATGTGTAACGATTGAATTCATGTATGTGGTCAGGGTTTGGGAGGGTGCTTTGCCTTCTTGCTCTACTTGTCAATGAAACCGCCCCATTCTTACAACTCGGCGTCTTGGCTTGTCTTGAGCCTTGACAGAGACTCGTTCCTTCTGATAGTCTCGAAGCCATAATTTCGGACTCTCAGGTATGTGGAATTGTCCACAATACATATTGTGCATAGCTCATTCCAACACGTTCAAAAGATCATCAGTGTTCCGGTGTAAAGGCGTCAGCGTTTTGTAGCGGCTCAGATGCGCTCGGGCGGCGTATAGTCACGCTTTTTAACGCCGGACGCTAATCACACTCTTCTGTAGGTATTTCCTTACCGCCTCGTACGATGGCGCTATCCGTGTCTTCGATTACTCCCAAAAGCTGCTCCACACCGTGTCAGCACATACAGCACCGGTATCCTCAATAGCCGTCGTTCCCTCAGACTCTCCCAACTCGCAACTCATCGCAAGCGCATCACACGACCTCACCGCGCGTATCACTCGTATCGACCCCTCCCCCGCCGCGGGCCCCTCAAATACACACACCACCCTTGCGTCGCTGCACCTACACACCGCCCCCCTTTCATCCGTCGCTGCGAATGCATCCGGGTCGCACATCTTGACTTCGTCGTGGGACGGCCTGATCGGCCTCTGGGACACGACGATACCTACCATGGACGAAGTACCCGCAGAAGAGACCGCAGACGGCGGAGACAGGAAAAAGCGCCGCAAAATCGCCGAAGACAGTGACAGTCCGCGCCCCAAACGCAAAGCCCCGACAGCGGTGCTCAAGAGCCACACCGCGCGCGTCTCCCGCGTCGTCTTCGGGCGCGGCGGCAGCGACGGGGGCGCACACGCGTACAGCTGCGGGTTCGACTCGACCGTGCGCACGTGGGACGTCGAGAACGGCATCTGCACCGGGACGATCGTGCGTTTTTCCTTTTCCCCCGTCCCTCTGCTCGATGTATGGGCACCAACTCAACTCAACCGTGATGGCGTTGTTGTTTCTCCCGCAGACCGCGTCGTCGAAACCGTTCCTGGACATCACACTCTCCCAGGACGGCGCGACGGCCCTCGCAGCCTCGACGGACCGCACCGTGTGCCAGTACGACCTGCGCGCGTCGACATCGTCCGCGATGACGCCCTCGGTGGCGTCTCTCGCGCACCCTGCGACGCCGTCGTCAATTGCGGTGCCCGAGGCGGGCGGTGCGAGCGCGCACCAGCTCGTGACTGGGGCATACGACGGGGTGGTGCGCCTGTGGGACCTACGCAGCACGAAAACTGCCGTTACGGCCTTCAAGGCGTGGGAAGGCAGGAGGCAGAAGGATGAGGGCCCGAAGAAAGTGTTGAGCGTGGACTGGGCGAGGGGGATGGTTGGCGTCGGGGGCGAGGGCGGCGTTGAAGTTTGGAAGGTTGGGGAGGGCGAGCGGTTGTCTGTTGCTGGCAGTGGTTGAAGTTGAGCGTAGGGCTGGAAGTATGTAGTTATGCGATGGCGCTGAATGCAGGTGTACCGCTCATATCCTCACCATCATGGCGAGCTTGTAGGCATAGTTGAAGGCTATCTTGAGGATGGCGTGGCGGGCGCTGATGGTTCGACGAGCGAACCGGGCCAAGGATCTAAGCACCTGTTGACCTTCTGACGTGCGACATCTAGACCCCAGGCGAACCGAGGCAGGACTTTTTGAGACTGCACGAGACTATTCGAGAGCACTAAGCTATTGTACACAATATCGTCGTTGCGATCCGAGCAGGGCTCCCAACCGCTCTTTCACAGGATGTGCATCGTTGGACGACCCCTTCTCAGTCTCCCTCGATCCAAGGCTCCTGGTTCGGCCACAAAACACCTGTGCGCACATGATAAGATCATGCAATGTCGGAGGTAGTCGGTTGTAATTGAGGATCAGACGTTGGCTGGGTTTCCTGGCCGAATGCGACCACAGCGCGTTTAACTCAGCATTATACACAACCAAGGATGTGATTGACATACCACTTCATCAGGAGCAACGACGAGTTGACTGTCCTTAACGGTCAACGGCACAAACTGCTTACTGTGTGTGAATAGAGAGACGGAGTGATCGCTTCAACAAGTGAGATACACCCTCAGCGCAGCATCATAGGCGTTCCGAGTGTCGAACAGCGACAAAAGTGACCGGGCAGGTAAGTCTGTTGCTTTTTCTGTCGCTTGTCGCATCTGCTCATCGTAATGGTCCCACACATCGGTCCTCAGACCCCGCCACTCCCATGCCTTCTTGTGAGGCACAAACATACCCAAGTCGGGTTCTGCTCGGGCACGATTGCTGGTTGCCCGGAACGCAGTTGCCCCATGGCTGACGACAAGCGTGATCATCTTCTGCTATTCTCGGAAGGCAGCGCACGTGCGCTCGTCCTGAGAGTCGTCCTTGACATGCAGGATGGGAAATCGCAGGATTGCGTGGGTCTGGAACACGCACATGTCGAGCTTGGGGATGGCGTACATGGAAGGAAGGAGACTGCCAAAGAGGGCTTCGTTGAAGAAACCTCGCGTTCGAAGGGTCCTCGTCATGACATCGTGATGGGCCGCCACCTTTCCCCACAGCGCCTGGAGGCCCGGGTTGTCGCTGTTTCTCATAATGGAGCAACCGATGATCTCGAATGCTTGGGCGGGGTTGGCGCCGTTCGCCGTCGCGTGCCTCGGTTCGAGTGCCCTGAAGAATGCTGGTTATCGAGAGGACAGAAGGGTATCGATGCCGCCCTCGAGGTAGACGGTGGAGTCCACGAGAGTGCTGATAGACCAGGTGTGGATTCTGAGCCATTCTGCAAGCGCTGTGGCCACAGCCATGGGGGTCGCGTATCCTAGCTCTTTGCTGAAGTTGGTATCTTTTTCCAGGGCGGAGCGGCACAATAACCTCACACACACGACGATCAGGTTGCAGAGCTTGTTCATAAAACTTTGCTCACCTGTGCCTCTTCCAAGCTGCCCGCTGACATTCCCTGTTGCAATAAATCACCACTCCACATCCACCGCACCGGGGCTTCTCCCCGCCCCAGTTGCGCTTCCCGCAGTGGTCGCAGTCTTGCCATAGGTCCAGAAGGGCACCCTCGAGCGATCCTTTGATGGGAAGCTCTGAACGGTTCCATAGTGACAGGTGTACTTATGCTATTGAGAAAAGCTGCGTGTCACTGCCAGTCAACAATGGTGGGAGGACGACCAAGGCTTAGGCATAGTGAAAATCTCATGCATCATGCCCCATTACTGTAACCTGGTCGTGGGAGTCGTGGCCGACCGACGGCCTGATGAACTCGGGGGAAAGTGAGAATGAACCACACAAGGACGGCCGATAGTCCTTTCTTGAATGTAAAGGAGTGCCACACACACATCAGAGAGAAGAAAAAGGAGGAAGCACAAATAGCATAACAAAAAACAGGCTGGTTAAGTTGTATGGAACAGAGACAATGCCGTGGCGAAGACCTTTTCCAACAGACTGTGCTCGTCGTGCCAGCGGCGGGTCAGTATTCAACTCCTTCTCTGAGCGCTGACTTCCGCTGCCGGCCGGACTCGCCTGGAGTTAGCCGAGGCGGAAGAGGTTTGGACACTGCCTCACGCTGCCCAGCCACGAGTGTGCGACCTTTCGCAGCCTTTCGCCTCGTCCACAACTCTAGAGCTCTGTCGCGTCAAGCACGCTGTCAGGGCGTAGAACTTGGTATGGACCGGTGAGGGTGGTTCCGTGTTTCTGAACTGACTATTCGTTGCAGGAATGCACTTGCGTCGACGTCGACAACCCCCACTGAATTCCGATGTCCTCCGTCTGGTCCGCAATCTCCTGACCAAAGTCTCTGATGTCCTCTCCTCTCCTCTTACATGCTCGACCGTGAAGGACGTGAGACGGCCAAGCATGTCGCGTGTCATGCTATCGGATGTCGACTCTGTGGGGAGGTTTTGCGACTCCATATTCGTCGACATGCCTGCGCGCGCCCCACTCATATACGGACTCTTTCTTTCATTTTCTCTCTCAGATCGCATGGACGGACTTCACTGGTCTACTTTAGGTCCCCGCCTTGCAGCCATCTTGGAAGCCGCAACACACCTCGAGTATCTTCACCTTTCGGCCACCATCAAGGACCCCGTATTCACCGCTGCATCAAAGGTTTCCTCGATACGGGAACTCATTATTAATGCCGACGCCTCTCAGCAGTCGAGCCGCGAGGCTTTGCGCAGGTTTCTGACCACCTCGCGATCTCCACTCCGACGTCTCCGCATCGATGTCCTGTACGAGGAGGGCAGTGGTATCCATGCGAGCTTCATCCATGAACTAGCCCATTTCGCCTCTACTCTAGAGACCCTCCAGTTGGGCCAATTTGTCCTCGACATGTACCCCTCCTCTGTGAAGACGCCATTCGCTGCGATACGATCACTCAATATTATTTCCTCCTGTCTTTTCCCCGCGCTTGTCCTGCCGCTGGAAACACTCCTGTCCTTGTTCCCGAATATAGACCATGTCCTCCAGATCGGCGAGATGGACCCTCTGGGGGACAGTAGCGGGCAATACGATCGTCTAGCACACCGAGAACGGAGCAAGGCGGCGCAGACGGTGTCCACTTGGTCGAAACTCGACCACCTCATCTGCTGTACGGACGCGGCCTTCGTACTGGCCCTGCGGTGCCCCATTCGCCGCATGGAGATTAGAATGACGTGGTTCCCCTCAGAAGAGCAGGATCTCGCGGAAATGCTTCGCTATAACCCCCCTCAAAAACTTATCGTTTCGTTCTACGCCATGCATCTCAACCACCTGCTGTTCCCCCAAGAGGCAGCGGACAAGCTCACACATCTCGTCATATCCATCGAATTGAACATCGAGCGTCCGAGTACACAGCGGAGGACGACCCGTGCAGACGGTATTGGAGCTGATATCCCTTGGAATAAATTTGTAGTACGTCGACACAGTCTCGCGTTCGTGTTCTGTACAGCTCATGCACTCGGCCTCCAAATACTTTTCTAGGCGAATCTGATAGACATGCTGAAACCGCTCCGCCTAACCCATTTCCGCCTTATCCTGGATTATAGAGCTCACTATGATCCCCCATCATGGCCGACGAGGCACCCCTCCGATTTCGACGCTGACCTCACCGATACAAGGTCAACAGGCACCGTAATCCCGAGCGAGACGGACTTCCAGCCCGCCGCAGTTCGACTCTTCGACTCGATGCCGACCCTCCGGTACTTCTTCCTGGCCGTCTCTCGCTACAGCTCCATGACCACGTCATCTGTGCATCGCGACAGCCGGTGGGAATCGTCAAAGGCGTGGCAAGTCGTTGGTGCGAATGGAGATTCTCATTCGTCTGACCCGGTGCCCGTTTCATGCGTGGAGTTGGACAACATTGCGGCCGAGGTCATCCTTAGTCGGGAGGAATTGAAGTTGCAAATGCGTCGTGGGGTGTCGGTTGGTGCTTTTATTTTCCTTGGACCGATGTTGAAGCTTATGTCTCTCACCTTGTGTCACAGTAGGGCAGCGATATCTCAATACCCACTGCTGCCTATGGAGAGAGCCGTCGAAGAGGAACACGTCACAGAGGAGAATGAGTATCGTGTCTTGTAACGGATACCGATAGTATCGTCGATACCGAACATGCTAATGGGCTTGCTGGGACTGCGCCGCAGGCTCAGGCCCTCTCACGAACTGACAGCGGAAAATTCGGGAAAATAAGTAAGCACGCTTTCCCCGTTGATGGACGCGCAGTTGGTGTCAGCTTCCGAGTCGACGTCCCTGCAGCACGATCTGACGGGGCGGATGAAATGGTCATAACAACATTCACGACCTTGCGTCATATTTCCACCAGCATTCCAGTGTCAAAGAACCGGCTGCAGGCTTGAAAGTCCCAAATATCGTTTGTCGGCGGGGAAATGAACAGGCAGCACAGCCGCCACTGTACGCGGCCTCAAATTTAAGCACCAGCATGGCGCAGCGCTCGTTGCCACTCATGCCCCCAGCTTCTCGGCCTTCTCACCACCTACATTCATCTCATCGTCTATACTCTCCCTGATTTTGAAGGCCGTATCTACCGTAAGTAATTCACCTTTGTCATCGAGAAACCAAGTATAAATGCTGACATCAAGCCGAGCCACAGCCATGAATACAACGCCACTGCCCTCACTTCCCAAAATTACCTACGACACCATGCTGCAAATAATCTCCTTGTATTCCTCTGCTCGTGAGTCCGTGCCACTTATAGCAACATGCCGAGTCCTGCCCTCAGGAAGCCTGTTACGATCTTTGATGAGGCCCAGCTCGCCTCGTTGCTCAAATTCCTGCACGCCGAGAACTCGTCTCGCTGTCGCCATCTCAGGCAGCTAGAACTTGAGGGCTTCCATGCAGACGATGAACTAGCCCAAAGACTGCTCGAGACGCTCCCCCTTCTGGTCCCCCTTCAGAGCCTGCGACTGGTCGACGCGGAAGAACTCCTCTCCAACCCTGCCCTCCCGATAGCATTCGCCACGCTGACGAGTCTGCAACACGTCAGCGTTGGGGGAGCCCAGAAGGCGACTTGTGCCTTTCTGTCCTCGCTTCGGTCACTTCTCGTGTCCGCGACCATCGACTTCGTCACCGACTTCAACGATGACTCGGCGGAGCTTTGGGACCGCCTGACGGACGCCGAGTGGCCCAGGTACCACCCAACGGCCTGCTCGTCAACGCGGCGCCCAGCCCCGAGGAGCTGCGATGCGTAGCCTGTTCTGTGAACCCGGATTGGAACATCGCCGTCCTCACGGGCATCTATCCCAATATGCGCAAGCTCTCGATCGAGAGCCATGAGTTTCCCCTTCGCGTCGAACCCTTCGTCCAGGCTTTCCCCAACCTCACCCACCCTACAGGTCGAGAAACAGCGCTCCCATGACGACCTTGACGTAGAGGACCTGCGAATGGGCCGCGAAGCAAACTTCGGGCGGCACGTGGACCCACCTGGGGCAATTCACCGGAGATCTCATCGATCTCTACACCATCGGGCTTACCTGTCGCATTGGCCGCATTACCGTCGTGGACAACGTGACCGACGAGCTCGGGTTAGATATGCTGGGTACGGTGTTGCGCTACGCACGGCCGTTGCACCTGAAGCTCAAGGGGGTCAAATACTCTCTGCTGGGAGCTTACGAGCCCAGTTTCATCTCGATGTTGCGAAGCGACAACATGTTCGACCTGGTCAATCTTGACACGTGCATCAACATCGAGAAGGAAGACTGGAACGGCGATTGAAGGGTCACCGTGGTACGTCTTTTTCTCTTTTCTCTTACAAAGCTATTGCAAGCTCATCTCAGAGTCCCCAGACACGCAGGACAACTTAGTGTCAGCGCTGACCGGCCTGCGTCTCAAGTTACTCGCGCTGAGGTTCGACAGCCCCGACCTCTATCTGAGCCTGACGGAAAGGGATGTTCTCGAGCTGGGGATGCGCCTTCACGATTACCTTCTGTCTGACATCCTGAAGGCGACCGGAGCTCCCCTCGACACCGCGGAGCTTCTGAACTCCCTCGATGTGGACGCCCTCATCACTCGTCTCGAATCGATCCTTTCGCTCAAGGCTGCGCTGTTCGTGTTGTCCAGCACCGGTACCGGACGGGAGAAAACTGAGAGGTTGATCACCATGGGCACCTCGCAGTTGCCTGGGCGAGAGCAGTGGCGCAGCTGGTTGGGCCCCCGGCATAGTAGCTGATGATTGTGCCCAGCCTTTGTACTTCTAGTAGTATTGATAGTACGGCATTGCTGCATGGTGGATGCCTTCTCAAATTTGCGGAAAAATTGCCATGGCAGCTTCTGCGTGTAGGCGAAAGGAGGAAAGTCTGAGTCGGATGTGATTGCAACGTTTACTATAGTAAAGAATAGACTCGACAATAAGTAGATTACTGCCCTTAGACAAGCTCGTGTAGCAGAGGCAGAGCACAGCGACCACTCGACTGCATACTCAGCGCTCTTGATGTGTCATCACATTCTACTCCTGTTGCCCCCGAGTCACAACCTTCCGCCATTGCACTTGTTTGCATTCGTATCTTCGCTTGCAATTGTTGTCTCAAGGGATTGGCATTTCCACAACCAGAGGTACTTACTAGTGATTCATCTCCGTCACTGGCACGTGCTGCGGTGCCGTTTTCGAGATTTATACGCTACAAGGGCTGATTTGGACTGTAGCCGCGGGTCGTAATCTTTGCAGCAGCAGCTCTAGCTATGAAATTGACATACAACGTCCTCCTGCATATAATATCGCTTTTTCCCTATGCCGAAAACGCTGTACATCTCATGGCCACTTGTCGAGTCCTCTACCACGCAGGTGCCAAAATCGCTCTGAGAAAGCCCATTACCATCAAGAATTCGGAACAGCTCACCTCCTTCCTCCAATTCCTGCGCGCCGAGAGCTTGTCCCGCTGTCAATATTTAAAGAATCTGGAACCTTGTACTTGCGGCAAAGATGAGGATGAGATCCAAGATCTGCTGGACCACGATCCTGCGTCTGGTCAACATCGAGTCCTTAAGCCTATCCTATGCTGAAGATGTCCTCGAACCCGATCGTGCGCTTCATGTCGCGTTTGCTACGCTAAATACTTTAAGATACCTTGGACTTCCTGGAGTCGTAACGGCACGGGTCACGCTGCTTTCTCTCCTCCGGTCGCCCCTCTCCTCCGCGGACATCGACTTCTCATCTGCAGATGGCTCAGACGTTTGGTCCCACCTGGACCCTGATCAGTTGGCTGAGTTTCATCCGGTAACGCTTCTCCAGAACTTTGCGGCGACACTTGAGGAGCTGCGATGCGCGGAATGGTCAACCGTCACCGAGCCCGTATTCCGAAGATGCCGATCTATCCGAACATGCGCAAGCTCGCGTTGGAGCGCCATGACTCGCAGCTTCGGATGGACCCCTTCATCCAAGCCTTTCCCTACCTCACTCACCTCCACGTCCGTGCCGATTACTATGACCGTATTAGTGAGTTTGACCTGGGGAACATACGGGCGAGCCACGAAATAAATGTCGAGAAGCAGCTCGCCTCCGGAGGAAGCTGGACGCATCTGGAGCACTTTACCGGGGGAGTCGCCGATTTCTACGCTGCCGGTCTCACTTGTCGCATCCGTCGTCTCGCCATCATGGGCATCCCGCTAGTGGAACACGGGCCGGCAACCGAGATGCTCGCGACGATGTTGCCCTATGCGCAGCCAGTGCACCTTGAGCTCGAGGGACTTTCGAGCTCCATGCTTGATGAGTCTGACAGGAGCTTTCTCTCGATGTTGCGCGGAGAGGGCGCGTCCAATTTGGTCAACCTCGCCATATGTATTCGCTTTGACGCGAGGGACAGAGAGAAGGATTTGAGGGGGTCCATTGTGCGCCTTTGTTCTCCTCATCTGCCACTCGGACTCGGCTATTCATGTCTTCTGCCCGAATCTACGCAGCACAATCTGGTCTCAACGTTGGCTGGTTTGCGACCGAAATTTCTTGAACTGACGTTCGAAACTCATAACATCGATCCGGGCTCGAAGCTGCATGACCTTTTTGTATGTTTGTCGCGGCGGGGAGAGAGAATACGCAAGGAGGATATGCTCCTCTCTCCCCGGCGGAGGTCTCCCTGAACTCTCCCGACGTCGATGCGATTGTCGCCCTTCTGTAATCCTCCCCTTCACTCGAGGCTGCACTGATCAAGCTCGAAAGTTCCCGTTGGGGGGGTCAAAAACTTCGAGAGGACGATCGCGGAGGGTTCGTCGTGTTTGGCTGCGCCTGAGCAATGGCATAGCTGGTGACCTGGCAAGCCTTCTTTTATTCAGGTATGTTCATGTGTCATGTGGCAGTCGGGAAATATTCGCTGAATGCACCTCAGTTTTGACGCACCAGCCGCACTTGGAGGGGCGGGTCGTCTCGAGTTCGAAATTGAAGTGTCTTACTCGCTGTGTTTAGTGGGCGCAACCCGGCCGTGGTGATTGACAAGGAGGCAATCGGAAGTAGGGTGTGCAGCGCTAACGCGGACAAGCGCTTGACCTGTACTGACCCCGATATTATTGATGGCAATACCTGCTACTTACTGAAAGCTTAAGTGCGGGCATACCAGGTCAGTACTAGTAAACTGTAGGTGAAAGAGCTGCCTCTGCTAGCATTTTATCAATTCCTTACAGCTTGAAGGGGGGAGAGATTGGCGAGATAGACTGAAGGTTTCAGAACGTTCTCAAGACCCTGAGGCCCGGCGCTGCCGCCGATTCGTACCCACCAAACCTCAGCGATGACACACGAATTTCTTACTGACGCGCCGCACCTTCCTAGGAATCAGGCTCAATATACGTCGAAATATTAAACCTGGAGGCGAATGCAGGGTCCGATTACGTCCGAACATTCATGCACATGTGTGGATCTTCGGAGCAGTGAAATGATCAGTGAGGAGTCAACAGATGGCGTGGAGTTCCAGACGATGGACGATACGGCTGACTAGCATCGGCTGCATATACATGCGGAGGAGACATCGGACTCGGGTATAAATCATGGCAGGCTCCATCATTCAGGACAAACGGAGTCCGGACACTGGTAAACGAGGAGTGTAGAACCTAGTAATCAGAGTCGAACACTGCAAGAACGTCAGATAAATGATTCAGAAGATAAAACATAACGAACTCACAATTCGAAGCCTCCCGATCCGAACGGTCCATCACCGTCAACAGCTGCTTCGCCGACAGTCCCGACGTCCTCGCGACCTCTGTGGGCGGGACCGGGAACGCGTCCCAGTCCCACGGCACTTGCTCCCACTTCCAAGATTTCTTCGATTTCGCCCGCACCATCCTTCCCACGTCAGGAAGGCCGTCTGGGCATGGCCCCTCGCACGCACGCAACACAATCTCGCTTCCGCCAAGATGCATGCACAGCTGCGCGACGTCCTCGAGAGCCCCGCGCGTACGTGGGTCGTCGAGCGCGTCTGGCCGCGGGACGTGCTGAATGGGCCGTCGGAAGAGAATGTGTTTGTGGCCTCCCGTCATGCCTGCGTCTTGAATGATATACACCCGTTTCTTTCGCTGGGGCGGCCTTGCGGCAGACATGCCTAAAAATTCGCACGCTATCTGTTGAGTCTGCATAGAAAAAAGCGTCGTAAATGCACTCACTTGTGTTCAGGCCGCGCAGCCTTTTGGCATTCTCTGCCGCAGTACGCGACGACCTTGCATCCTGCGCAGCGCTTCAGCTTTCCAACTTCTCCGCGCCATTTCTTGCAGTGATTACACAATACGTTAGAAATCGAATCACAGGAGATAATGTCCTTGCCCGAGTCTGCCATCTCACAGGTGCGCGGGTGGCGCGATGGGAAGAGGAACAAGTGCGATAATGGACAAGCGCCGGATCCTCCAGGCACCCCTGCAATGATAGTACCAAGACGATTGTGTATTCATGATCATGTCGTTCGTAAGTATTCATGTTACAGTATAAAAGTGGTTCTGTAAGTAAAGAATGAGCGTGTACTGTGGTCGCAGGGCCACGAGCATCGAAGTAATGATACCAATAATCTATCCCTTCGTAGCTTCCTCCTAGAACACCTCCTCGCGCGGCCCCGAGTCAGGCCTTTGCATCCTCTCCGAGAACTGCGAACTGAACCCGAACCGCACGTCTGAGACAGACGAAGGGCGGGACAGCCCCTGCCAGTCAGAGCCCGCAGACTCGACCTCGGGGTCGCCGTCCGACTCGAAGTTGCCTGGGGACGACGCCCGGCTGTCCATCTGCGTCCACGCGTTGTGGAACTCAAGGTCCGACATGGGCGTCGGGGAGCCGGGAGGTGGAGCGGGTGCCGGCGACCACGTAGGCGCAGCGAAGGAAGCAGAGAAATCGAGGGTGGGCAGGATGAACGACCGCGAGGGGTCGATGGAGTTGTCGGACATGCTCCAACTGCCGTTGATGTCGGACAGGCCAGAGAGCGAGACATCGCGGCTGGCCTCGGACCCGCTGATGCTGAGCGTTTCCAGCGCAGCGTCCATTTCTTCAGCTTCAGCATGCTCCTGGTCGTGCCAAATCTCCTCGAGAGTGCACCATCCTGTCCCCGCTTCTCCGAGGATGCTGCGAACCTTGCTCGCGGTCCATCCTTCGAAGCGGACCTCGAGAACGGTGCACAGCCCGCTTGGGTCGCCACGCGCTTCGCAATACACGCCAGGTTCGTCGAAGACCCTCGCTGTGTCGAGGCGGGCAAACACCGTAGAGACGCGTAGAGCGTGAGTGCCATGGCCAGCGTGCAAGGACGCTATGACGTCCAGCGGTAGGAGCGGATGCGCAGATGAAGTCGGAGGCGGATTGAGTGGAAGAGGAAGGCGCGATGTCGGCGTCGGCGCAAGGGGTATGAGGAGGTGGGTAGTAACCTCGGGAGAAGCGAGGTTGGGGAAGTAGTGCTCGAGCTCGTCCTTCTCGGACTCTGCTGCGTTGGTGGTGGGTGCGGAGGCGATGCTGAGCTTTGCGGGACGGGCAGGTCCCTTGGCCTTCTTCGCCGCCCGCCGCGCCTTCTGCTTCTCCAAGCGAAGCCGTGCCCTCTCTTCCTCGATGCGAAGGTCCCAGTCGACCTCGTTAAAAGCGCGTGCATATACGGGCACGTTCTCTATGAGGTGTTGGAAGACGGGCCGTGCGGTAGTGAAGTTGCGGGCGGTGCCTAGCCCTACTTGGGCGATGTGTCGCGGGACGGGCGGAGGGCGAGGTAGGAATGGAACCGCAAGAGGCCTGGAGAGGATGTGCCGTGCGGGGAAGGACAGGCGGTCCTGGATGGTAGGCATGCGAGTTGCTGGACGATGGAACATACGGGTGCCACTTGCCCCGGGGTGGACATGGATAGAGGAGTGCAACGTACCCGGGGTGGTGAGATGCGCTATGAAGCGGGAAATAGCAGTCCTGGCATGTTTAAAGACTGCCTGTGCGGTGGCCGTCGACGGTTTGTTGGGAGGTGGCCGAGTAAATGCGGGGATGTGAATTGAGCGGGAAAGCGGCCCACCCCCCGGCTGGAGATGGTGTTGCCCGCCGCCCTTGAGGGCGCGGAGACCAGATGATGCGAGCTGCATCGTCGAGCGGGTGCAAGTACGCTCACGATGCCGTGGGGAGTTGGATTGAAGTGGAGGACGGGAAAAGGGTGATTATATGCGCGGGCAGCGTCGGCCGCCAGCCACGCACTCCCCCGGCACCGATCGGCTGTCTCCGTGCACAGAAAAGGGAATACATGCGCCGGCGTCGACGTCATTAGTGCCCGAGCTCGTGGCCTGAACTAAGACTCAGATTATTGCTTGTTACGATGTCTCGAGCCTCCCATAAAACTGTTCTCGTCACAGCGACTCAGGCTCCCGACAAAGCAGCCTATGTCGTAACTGCAGTAGGCCTCCGAATTCTAATGTACTTTCTGGCTCACTGGAGTCTGGAAGCATTTTCTATCGATCGCCCCAAGTTCAACACCTTTCAAGGCTCCCTTTGAGAGCGCATTTCTTAGCCTATGGCAACACTGCGACCACTATGCAAAGCGAAGCTGGGGTGCGGGGAAGCCAAAACGATGCCGTGGGTACTGGGCGGTGGTCTATTGTGATAAGGGATGTCAAAAGGCAGCTTGGAGAGCTCATAAGTGAGTGTGCCACCATTTGTCTGTGCAGCTCCTGGGAATTTCTTAGGACAATGTACCGCCCCACACCCGCAAGGGGCACCACTCTTACCTGGATAGAACTGGGATATACTACGCCTATGGCTCTTGCTGCAGCTCTCGAAGAATGGCTCAGGATTCACACGTGGCCTCTCAGCACCCTCGTGGATTCCGTTGTCTACCTCCAAGGTGGTATCGACGCCGTCCTATCCTCCGGCTCACCCGTGTTCTATATGGTGGCGACTGGAAGGAACATGGGTGCCAAAAGGAGGCAACCCTGCGGCAGCGTTCCGGACCGACGGCAGTTGCATCATCCGAAAGGAAGATTATCCCGTCCTTCGGGATATGTGGAGCAAGATCGAAATCCACTGCGATTCTTTGGCCAAACAGCTTCAAGTTCGGGATGCCTTCGACCAGCTCATCTTCGGGGTTCTGCCCGCCCTGTATCTCGTCCACGAAACTGGTGTTTGCGTTTTCCAGACGCACGCTGTCCTCCGTCTTCCAATCCGACACGTCAAGGACGACTCTGGGGACGAGGCCACCATGCCCTCAGCGAATGGGTCTAAATCCAGCGATGGTCTCTGTACGCGCTTACGTGCGCTTACGTGCAGCTCGAGGGCGGCCCCACCGCCGTGCTGGAGTCGCAGGAAAAGGCGTTGCTCCTTCTCTTAGTCGCTCGCCATCGCGCCGACGAGGAGTGCAACGGCAACCCCGCCACGGCCTTCTGCTTCTGCCATGCCATGATCACCGACAAGACGAGCAACCAGGGCGTCCACGAGAACTGGGCGGAGGTACAGAAGAACGTCGCACTCGTCGACGCGAACACCGCCGAGGCCTTCCTCGGCGCGGGGCGGACGCGGGGTGACCACTGAGGACCCCTATCAGCCCACTGCCGGTCGTGTACGTGGTGCATCGCATGGGCGTGGTGCGCTACCAGGCGTTCACACTAGTACTCTTCCACATTACCCTCCGGCACGTCGAGAGCCAGGACGTCAGCCACGAGTGGACACGCCCTGCGTTGGAGGATCTCGTGCGGATGATGAAGGCAGCCCTCTGTAGCCTCCTTATTTACCGCAACCCTCAGGACCCGCGCCAGCCGGAGCCCGACTGGTGGATCTGCGAGACCGCGGGAAGGCGGAGGAAGACATGGCAGTGGAAGCTGTTCCCCGCCACGGAGGAGAAGTGGCGGCATCGGGAGAAGCTCCTGGAGCAGATCGTACCAGACCATACGTCGGACTTCAGTGCTCTCCAGGCGTTGACCCTCCTCGACTACAGGCACGTTACGTGGGTACGCGTCTTGACTTGTTGTTGTGTGACGTAGGAATCCTACTCAATTTTTGTGAGATTGCTGGCCCCTTGATAATAAGGGAATGAGGCTGGATATATGTGTTAGAACACGGACTGTATCGGACTTACTTACTTTACTTACTTGACTTATTTACCGGCATATTCCGGACTTCAGACTTTTCGGCCCTCGCGCACGCTCGTTGTTTTCCTCAGTCGTTCTTCCATCCGACTGAGGTATGTTTCGCCTATAACTGTACACATACGTTCATTACTGATTCTCTGTACCTAGCTGACGCTCCGTATGCGTCTTATTAATATGCGCATTTTATAAAGCTCTCGAAAAGCTTGGATTCGCTCTACCGGAGATGATAAAGGACTGAACTTCAGAAGGACCATTTTTACGAATCGCGAACAGATAGCTACAAAGCACAGACGGAAGATCAGAAGTACATACAGTACGGAGAGCAGCCTTAAGGTATATCATCGCGAGCTGTCCACGCCGCTCTACACGAACAAGACACAGGGTCTTCGATTTCAAAGACTCGCCCCACGATGCAAACACTCAGACGAGGCTGTCCTATCAGTTCTAGGTCCCCAACCTTATCAGCAAATAGCATATAGCCGCCAGACGATGAAAGCCAACGTACCCAAACAAATCCATTCCTTCCAGGAAGCCAGCTGCGCCATTGCTTGCGCCAAGGCACATGCGTGCCCTTCACGATCTTCTTCTCGAACGTCTCGCCTCCGCGGCGGGGGAACCTGGGCATTGTGACGCGTGCGGCCTCAAGCTCCGTGGGGGACGCGAACGTGCGAGTCACGAGAGCGTCCATGTCCAGAGCGAGCAAGGAGAGCTCCGCCGGGGTGAGAGGAGCGGGGATGGGGTCGGGGGGCTTGGGCAGGCCCCGTCCCGCACACAGCTGGCGTCTGAACTGGCTGGGCGGCATCGGGGTCGGGTCGAGGTCGTGTGTGTAGAATCGGAGCTTAAGGAACTTCAGGGGTAGGCAGGCGAGCGCCGAGAACAGATCCTCCTACAAAGAGAACGAAGGGGAATTGAGCTCGAAGATGACGGTGAAAAGAGATGAGGAACGAGGATGAGGGAGGGAGGGATTGCGTACCATGGTGCCTGTCAGATTTTTCTCCCGGTCGTCCTTGCGGAAGTAGATGTCCACGTTGAGGTTGATCAGGTTGGATGCGCAGGCGTGCCGCAACATCGAGATGAAGCCCCGATTGGCACCTCCGAGCATCGCGCCGGTGATTCCCTCAAGCCTGAGTGCGACGGTTTTGCGTAGCGCAGCTTCTTCCTTAGCATGTCCGTGTGGGGGCCGTCCTCTCTGAGCGTGCTCACTATGACGATGCGAGAGATATGGCAGGTGAGGCCGAGGGCCTAGAGGTCGAAGAGACGTCCGTGGAAGCGTTCAAGGTGCGTCCACGTCCCACAGGAGGCGACGGCGCCAAGCTGGTGAGCGACATTTCGGCTGTGGCTGACTTTTATGTCTTCCGAGTAGAGCTCGCCGTGGTACTCGGTGGCGACGTAAAGATCAGTGAGGTTAGGGAACGCGCGGATGAAGCTGTCGATCGGGAGCGGCAAGTCGTGCAGCTCGATCGCGAGCTTGCGCATTTTCGGATAGATGGTGACCGGGTAGATGTCCTCCTGGTTTGTGTACCACGCCATGAAATACAGCTCTTCGAGGGTCTCCGCGAAGTGCGCGAGAAGCTTCGTTGGATGGTACTGTGACCACTGGCCTGAGTCCAAGAGGTCCCACATTTTCACGTCGTCGTCCGAAAGAAAGTCCACTCGGAGATAATCGAGGGGGGACCGCAGGGTGGACAGAAGGCCGCAAGTGACCTCTTTTGCTGCCGACACGTCCAGGTATCGCAGGCTTGTGAGCACAGAGAATGGTGGAACGAGAGCAGGAAAGTCCTCGAGAAGTACTTCCGCGCCGACCAGCCGCAAGTTCTCGATGTTGGTTAGGAGTGGAAGCGTCTCGACTCTCCAATTCCGTATAACCTAAGTCTCTAAGCTCCAGCTGTCTGAGATAACGACAGCGGGACAAGTCCTCGGCGCACAGGAATCGGAGAAACAAAACCAGCTGGTCCTCGTCGGTGATTTCGATGGGCTTCTTGAGAGCGGCTTTGGCCCCTTCGTGGTAGAGAACACGGCACGTCGCCATGAGTTGGATCCCGTCCTTGATGCTGGTAGTCATGCAAATGACATGCAGCAGGGTATCGTAGGTCAGTTTCATGGCTAAAATCCGTCGGACCAATGAATCATTCAGAAACTCGTGAACTACCTATTGCTTGAGACTGCACCGACGGTGGTAGCCGCAAGGTTAGGGCACGGTGGAAAGGGACGCACGTCGTGGTCGTGGAGGAGATTTCGGCGAGTATGCATAAAATTACGTTGCATGGATGACATAACTACGGCGATGACCACCAGTCAAACTAGACGACGTGGCTGTGCCTCGTTCCAGATAACACTCGACGTTAAACGCCAGCCATATTTCTAATCCCCCGCATGGCCCATTGAACCTGGCCAACTGATCAAGTGATATAAATACAGTTCTCCCAACGCAAAATTACACACCAATACATCTCCGACTGGGCGATGGTGCATATCCCCCCTCTCATACCCAACTACTACACAGCTAGAAAATGTCACCAGTGGATTGTCGAAATTATCCGGAACTTGAAGGTACGCCGGTAAGTACTAGTAGTGCGTGATGTCCATGCAGCCTGACGCAATGGCGGAATAAAAATGACAGAATGGCATGCATCGAAGGTCAAGACTACTCGAACAGTCCATAGAAATCCACACGTTGACATCGAACGGCACTGGGACACGCCCAACAGTGAGCCACAGCATCTCTATCTTTGAGAGAATGGAAGAACGCACAAAATTCTACCACTTCCCAAGCAGCACCCAAAGACCCTGGAACGGCAATCCCGAAACGAACTCGGATGGATGTCTCGCCATGTCCGGGTTGATCACATCCGAGACCATGGTGGGGTTGAGTACCTTTTTCCACCCACTCCCGTCGCGCTCGTAGATCCCGAAGTCAGGCGGGGGTAAGTCCAAGAACTTCCCTTCGGGATCGTCAGAGATCGAAAACACTATCCCGGCGGCGATGGCACGTCTGCATACGACAGCGAGATCTTTGAAGCCGAGGCTGAAGAGCTGGGGTGGGATGGCCTCGGCGGTATGCCGGTAGGGGAGATAGATGTCGTACTCGGGCATCTGAAGACCGAACGCCGTCCCTCGCACAGTGAAAGCGACATGCATTGTACCGGCGAGTGCGGGGTGGTGCGGCTGTTGCCCGGTGTTGTGAGCGCGCTCCTCTGAACCCTCGTCTCGCCAATACCGCCGGAGGAAAGGGTCATCGTCCCTGCGGGCGACTTTGACGTCGAAAATCCGGTAGGCTCGGGATATGTGGAGGTTGTTGTCCGCACTGTTGGCGACGGCCTCTAGCGTGACCACCATCGCCTTATCGCGAGAGGCCAGATTGTGCGCGACGCCGCCGTTGGTCCAGAGCGTGATATGTATGAGGATCCGCAGGGTGTATTCGTGTATTTCCGACCATTCTCTGACGGTGTCGATAAGAACGAATTGTGCGGAGTGTCCGAATTTGTCGTTGGACTCAATCTTCGCCCGGGTCGTGCCCGACCTCGAACGACAAAATATTCTGCGTTCATAAGCATATAATATTGAACATCAGACTGGGCGCACTACTTATCCGCATGCATAGCGCTTTGTGATGATTCTCAGAAGGAGACTTACTTGTGCTCCGACCACGCAGCCTTTTGACAATCCCTCCCGCAGTACAAGGCTAGAGCGCAACCTGTACATCGTTTGGGGCTGAGGCATGACTTCCCGCAGTGATGACAGTTGGGATGGATGAGCCGAGGGAATGCGAAGATGCGAGACATATGATCTGGACAAGGAGGGTACACTGTAAGTTCCAAGTCGCTCGCCACCAAGATTCCAACGATTACCGTCATCTGGCAAACTCCGAGAGAGAGGCGCCTGCAGGCACCAACGGGCGCTCGGCACTGGAACTAACCGCATTACCACAATGTCCTCTCTGATTCTCTGGATGCGTCGCAACGGTCACTAGCCATTTCCACTTGCTCAGATTATCCTGCACTAGCTTTCACTCCTATACTATTGGAGTCATCTCGTATCCTTATTCATTATCTTCCGGCGTAACTCTCAAAAATCTCGCGAAGAAGCGCTCTCAGGTCTTCAGCTACTGTGGCAGTTGTAGAAGCATGACTGCCAGCGCGGTGATGAGAGGATACCGTGTGTTTTTTAGTCACACTTGAAGGCTTAAAGTGAGTTCTACACCTTTCATCGCCGTTTCCCTCCCCCAAGCCCTATGTGAGTTCGACGTGGAGTTGTGCTTCGGGCGCAGGTCGCTCGCGGCTCGAGCCGACTACGTAATTGATGTCCAAATGGACTCCCGTTGGTTGGTGCGTCTATGGTTCATCCTCACGATTTGATGTCGAAATTGAGTGTACTGTTCACGCGCATAGCTGAGCCATATCAACAATAGGCTTTCGAAACTGGAGTTGCTGAATAAGAGGGTCTGTCGCGTTTCGACGTGTGTTTGAAGGGCTTCTAAATGACGAAAGTAGGGGCACATCTTTGCATCCACGTTGCTGCTATTTCGGAGCAGGATTTTAATTCTCATCTAGCAGGTTCCTGTCGTTTAGCAGTCACTTCGATTCGAACGTCGCGCATCTGGACGTCTCGACAAGATTTTCATCAGTAAGACACATCAGGCAAACAAGTCATCGCTGCCAATCTACCACATCAGAGCGATTCTCTACAATAGTGTCGATGACAGCACTCACTCGTAGTCGCGCTGCGCGAGCAGCTGGTGGTACCGCCGTAATGCCTCGGCGAGTGGCTTATACTTCTCCAACTCATACCACTTCCAGCCTTTCGCGCGCCCCAACATCCAAGACTTCTTGCCCGTCTGCGTGTAGACCGCAAACTCAGGGAGAACCACGTTATAGTCGCCTTCCGGCGCGCGGAGCACCAGCCCCTGGTTGACCAGACCACCACAGTGGTACCCGACCTCGTTGAACAACTTCAGCTCCTCCTCCGTCCGAGGGTAGTCATAAGACGGGCCGCCCCCGTGCGCACGCAGGCGGTAGAGCGGGTACTGGGGTAACGAGACCATGCCCGTTGTGTCGAAGTGGAACGCGGCGGGGATGAAGCCTGCGAACGCCTCCCGCTCGGCCTCGCGCAGCTTTGCGCGCATGCGCTGGGTATAATCCTTGCATTTCTCCTCGACGTGCGGCCATTGAGCGTCGAGAAAGTCGCGCTCGGTCCTGGCGGCGATGGTTCCCGACTCGAGCAGGAACGTCTTGGCCGGGTTGTCTGGGTCCGCGGGGTCGGCGTTGCCGGGGCGAGTACCAACTCGACCGCGCGCTCGTTCGAGAGGTGATCGTCGACGCCTCTGCCCATCTTGTGTGCTAGGATCTCCACGACTCTCTGCAGAGTCCACATGTGGATGCTCGCCCACCGCCTGAGTGCTTTGGTCATGGCGGCCGCCGAGGCGTAACCCATATACGCAGTCGACACTTCGGTTTTAGTGTGCAAGCGGCACATCTTCCTAATAGGCCGAATGAATCGCGATTAGCACTAGCTATTGGTGCCTCCCAAACCATCGCTACCGTCAGAGAGTACATACTTATGTTTGGGCCACGCTTTGACCTGACACGTCCTGCTGCAATACAGCACCGTGGAGCACCCGGAACACTTCTTCAGCTTCTCACCTCCCTCCTTGGGGTCGCTATGGCACCAATCGCATACTCCATCGGCGTGGAATTGAACAGGTTCAAAGCTCTCAAACGAGTCGCGCTCCATGGTGGACCTAGGGATGGTGATGGTGGAGTAGGATGTGCTGTGCCGCGAGGTCGAGACCGGTGAGCATGCTCATGAGCATGGACAACACGTGTTCTTCTGCAGCTGAGTTGAACTCGCTCAAGAACCCGGATTGCCTCGGTCTCCAGTGACTCTACGAAGATGCATGGTCAACTGATCACAATGACCCATTAGAATTCAATGTGTTCCCGTCGCGGATCCATTGATGATCCGGGACACGTATCTACTTATTCAAGAGGACATTCAAGCCATGGCAGCCTAGGTACCTGTTCGGGCTTAAAATGGTCGACCGACAGTATGTGAACTTCTTACGTGTTCTTACTTGACATTCAAGGCATCGATTCAACTTCCGTAGTGCTCTATCCAGGCTAGAATATTGGTCAGCTTAGTTCGTTTGTGCCCAAGTTGTCACCCTTTCTCTCCAATCTATTGCATTCCACCATGTCTCAAGGGTCCCAGCCCACTGCACTCCGCTTCCTGCAACCACTGCATACAATCTCTAGAGGACGGCGTAAAGCTCATGAGGTGCACTGGCTGCGTCGACGGCCCGACGCACTGCAGCAAGGCGTACCAGAAGGCTCACTGGCCAATGCACAAGTGAGTAGTGTCCCAGCCCATTCTCCTGATGCCCGCGACGTATATCCGCCCCCAGAGTCCTATGCAGGTCAGCAAGCACCAACAAACGCATTCTCGTGAACGCGCCTTGCGCTGCCCTAGAGACGTTGCACGGCTTCCGCTCTCTCTCGTAGCTCACCCAGACCTTCAACGACTACAGGCTCATATATGATACTGGTGGGCCCCGCAGACTGCGGCCAAGATCCGTATCTTGCTCCGGTACGACTTCGGCCGCATCCCGCATCCCGATAACATCGTCCCGCGCTTCTGGTTCAGGCACACTACCGACGGATCCTCCCTCGAGCGTTCACTTTTGCGCATATGTCCTGGTACGAGGCTTGCGATCTAAAGCAGCTCAAAGAGTTTGCCGCCCTGTGCGCGAGCAGCCTCGCGCAGTTTCGCCGCCTGTCCTCCTCCTCCCCGGCCGCAGCAGCCACGCCTAACACCACGGCCCTCGCGCTCTTTTCGCTGGAGCGGGGAGGGCGTCCACAGCGCACTCGAGTGCCTCTCATGGTCAGAGCGATATCGGCTCGAGGCGGCCATACCGCGTACCGTCCGAGAAGGGCGCTCAAAGACCTCGCCAGGATGTGCACCGCAAGTTTGAACACTCCGTTCCTGCCAGTGATCCACACCATGCCCGATGGAGAAGGTCCTACGTGGTTGCCGTTTCCTGGGTGGTACGTGCGCGAGAACAAGAGCTGGGTGTGGAAGCCGTCTTTTACGAGCTGGGAGGTCTATTTGGCAGGGGAGACTGATTGTGGTCCGTTGGCCGTGCTGGAAGGCTTGACGAGCGGGCAGCCGCCTCACATTTTGATCATGATATTCTTCTGTATTTTATTTTCACGAACTCAATCTGTTAGAGTGGCTTGGGCGACTTGATAGAAATCAAAAAGTACCTCCATGCTTATCCTTGACCTTGTTGTGCCGTGAACTTATGTTTATTGCCATCATGCCCTGCCCCAACATTGAAAGCCACCTGAGAGAACGAGTGCTTCCAGGTATATGGGGTGTTCGTCATCATGAGCTAGCCAATATCGACATGCGACGTGTTTAAGCTCAGACTCGCGAACGGTGTACTGTACCACTGCACAAAGGCCATGCGCATACTTATATGTATGCCATAATAGCAGACAAATGACTACAAACGTCGTGACTGCACCACTGGCGCGCAAGCGGCAATGTGGTCAAGGGAGTATGACGAGCCTTGAGCCTGGCCTTGTAAGGTTGGTGAACGGATACCATGAGGTTGGGATCTAACATCGACCCACAAGCGTATCGACTAATTGTTGCATCCTTGCGCGGCGTGAAGGACAGATCATCATGCATAAAGCGTCGTGGTCGCGTCCGCAAAGTAGCTTCGAAGTGCAATCATCAATAACTGATAAAACTGAAATACGAGCAAAATACTACCAGAGCTTGAGAGGCCGTGCGCCACAGCGATGCTCAAAACGCCGACACCACCATCTCGTCGTCACTGCGGATCCGGGACGATGAACAAGCGGATACCACATAGCCATCTCGGGACCGACAGACGCACCAGCACGATCCGATTCATACCGGGGATCCAGCTCTCCCCCGCCAGCCGCGCCCGGCCCTTCGAGATCGTCCTATTGTGGCCCTCCCAGCCGTACTCGCCGCCGTCTCGTGAGCCTTCCAGGACGATATGCGCGGCCTCGAGCGACGACATATCTTCTAGACGCGACATCATGGCGTCCATATCCAGAGTTCGGAAGGAGCGCTCGGCTGGGGTGAGAGGAGCAGAGGTAAGCTCGGGCGGTTCAGGCAGGCCCTGATGACGGGCGATCATGCGCTCAAAATCGCCTGGGCTCTCCGGGGTCGGATCGAGGTGGGGGGTCACAAAGCGCTGCTCGAGGAACTTGAGAGGGAGGCTAGCTAGTGCAGAAATGAGGTTATTCTGCGCGATCGGACAGTCTGTGAACTCAGTGGAGGTGGATCAGAAGAAGAATGGCTCACAACGACGGCCGCCAGGTCCTTTTCCCGGTCGTCCTCACCAAAGAAGACGCATACATCGAGGTTGAGGAAGAAAGACGTGCTCGCGTCGCGCAGCATGGCGATGAACCCTCCGTCGGTGTCGCCAAGCAGGTTGCCAGGGATGCGCTCGATCTTGAGGTGCAACGGCCGCGCGTATCGCAGCACCGTCGCGAGCATCTCCGTCGTTGGCCTGTCGTCCAGGGGATGCACGGTGATGACGCGGCGAATGTGAGCGGTGAGCCCCACGGCGTAAATATCGAAGAGACACCCGCGGACGTGTTCAAGGTGCTCCCACGTCCCGCAGGAGTTGACAGGGTCCAGCTGCTGCGCAACATTCGTGTCGTGGCTGTCTCGTATGTCCTCAGAGTAGCGCCCGCCGTGGTAGTCGGTGTTCAGGCGGAGGTTGGTGAGGTTGGGGAAGGCGCGGATGAAGGGTTCGATGCGGAGCGGGAGCTCATGGAGCTCGATGGAGAGCTTGCGCATGTTGGGGAAGACCTTGGATGGGATTATGGTTTCGTCGAGCGTGTACCACGCTATGCATTGTAGCTCCTCGAGTGTCGGCGCGAAGTTTCCGAGGAGGATCGTGGGGTGGGATTGTACCCATTCGTCATCGGAGATGTCATCCCAAAGCCTCCGGTCGTCGTCGGGGATAAAGTTGAAGTTCGCGGAGACGAGAGGGAAGTGAGATCTCAACAGAAGCTCACAAGCCCATACCTTGATTCCGGTGAAGTTGATGTGGCGCAAGGAGGGGAGGGTACAGAGCGCCGTTGTGTGATTGGGGTGGAGGTCGAGGAGCGTGTCCACCTCAACCAGCCTCAAGTACTCGAGGCCGGTCAGGAACGGGAGGGTATCGACGAGCTCTTGAACGACATTCTGCTCTGGGAAGCATGGCCAGAATTCGAGTTGCTTGAGGTATTGACAGCGAGATGAGTTGTCGGCACGGAGGAATTTGAGAAAGGAGGACAGCTGTTCCTCGGTAGAGATGAAAACAGCCTTCTCCAACGCGATTTTAGGTCCTTCATGATAGAGAACCCGGCAGGTTGCTATCAGCTGTACGGCGTCCTTTGCGTACCATGAGGAAGAGATGACATGGAGGAGGGCGTCGTAGGTGAGCTTCATCTTGGGGTGGCCGGAAATTCGCACTGATGACGTGTCTCTGCAGCACTCGTGAGTTCGAGTGGTGGAAATCTGATCGCAAGTTAGTGCTGTCGCCTATCCCACTCGCGAAAGGAAGCGGCGCATTTACCTTGAACGTTGGTGTAACCTTGAAGCTTCAAAGTTCCAGAAGAGAGGGCCGCGGTAAACAGCGAGTGGGCGAGGGGGGATGGCAAGAAAGAAGACCGAAGTTGCGCATAGCAGGCACGTCGTTGCGACTCAGAAATAGAAAGCTGAAGGCCATTTACACGATGAGAACGCCACCGTCGCCGTTTGGACACTGGACAGCGGAACTCATGCATCATGCACCATGGGAGGGTAGGCGCATCCGGCAAACTCCGAGGAGGATCGACCGTCACTGCTGATACTAGTCGGACAATGCTGCCGTGCCCTCTTCAGTAGACTCTGATCAAAACTTCAAATTTCAAGCCTGTCCAGACATTGGATTCGTCGAGAGCGCGCCTGTTACGACTGAACGTCGAGTAAGGATCAGGGATACGCACGAGACGAGCAGGAGCGCCGACGAGCACTTGTGCAGT